>JARJLU010017774.1:0-19749 GCA_030272975.1 Sparidentex hasta | reverse complement strand
GGCAATAAACACTCGAACATTTGCCAGGGTGCGTGGATGTTTCTGATATCCACTGTATGAGAGTGAAATGACACGCTTTGCTACAGAATGTCATTGAGTACGTATTATAAATGTGTTAACGCTTTCGCCACCAGGTTAGCCTTTTAGAAGACAAAATATGACAAAACCACAGCGGACTAAAAAAGACTAACATCATTTATCATTTCAATATATTTCAAAGTCCTGAACAACACGAATGTGCTTAAGTAGGTGTCAAATCATTCTGACGGCATTTCTGAATCTGTGGGTGGCTCCTTGCTCTGCCATGACATTTTTTATTGATACTAATAGTTCTGAAAACTACCACATAATGGAAAGGAAATTAACTTTTTGGATCCTATAGTGTACAAAGTGGTTTTAAACAGACCTAAGTAGACATCTAGAGCTCTCTTCATCTTCGTTCGGCAATAAACACTCGAACATTTGCCAGGGTGCGTGGATGTTTCTGATATCCACTGTATGAGAGTGAAATGACACGCTTTGCTACAGAATGTCATTGAGTACGTATTATAAATGTGTTAACGCTTTCGCCACCAGGTTAGCCTTTTAGAAGACAAAATATGACAAAACCACAGCGGACTAAAAAAGACTAACATCATTTATCATTTCAATATATTTCAAAGTCCTGAACAACACGAATGTGCTTAAGTAGGTGTCAAATCATTCTGACGGCATTTCTGAATCTGTGGGTGGCTCCTTGCTCTGCCATGACATTTTTTATTGATACTAATAGTTCTGAAAACTACCACATAATGGAAAGGAAATTAACTTTTTGGATCCTATAGTGTACAAAGTGGTTTTAAACAGACCTAAGTAGACATCTAGAGCTCTCTTCATCTTCGTTAATACAACACAAACTCTGCAGACTTTCAACTGACAACCCAAAAACCGATGGCTGAGGTCATCTAAACAGTCATTGAACAGAGTTAAAGGTCTGGTTTCCAATCTGCAAATTTCACATATGTGTTTTCTTTTTGAGAGTTAATCTATGTTCGGATGCACAAGAGGGTCCAAAAATCTGAGACCACCGGCCAAATGCTTCTCTTCTGTATGCGTCAAATGCAATAATACGCTTTCGTTACAGATGATAACAGTTTGAGAGAAATGCTGACTCTTTGAAAACTGTCGAAATATCTCAGAATTTGGAGTTCGACATTTAGCTAACGGGTTTGACATTTAATTAATTACAACTTTGTAGGGAAAGTTTCACTACTAAGGTACAGGCACGATTTTTTTTTTCTTTTCTTTTTTTGCCAAAACGTGGTATTTTGGTATAAAAGCTAAATTACCAACTAGTGACTCACACACAGAAAACCTGGAGCCAGGAAGAGTCGTTCCACCTGAGCAGTAGTGGGTGTGTCTGCCTGTATGAAGCTGCTGTGTGCTGTATGTACCAACCAACCAACAGACACCAGTGAAAACATGACCTCCTTGGCAGAATGGTACATACAGTTCACAGATGGCCGGCTGTGGATATCGGAGTGGTCAACAGAGGTCGTAGAGCAACAATTGTGTACATATTCCAGCCATGATATTGACACAGCATCTAAAAGCTCACAAACTACCATATGTACCTTGTTCTGTAGACATATTGTAATGTTTTTGGGGGAGTCACACTGGAACAATAATGCTAAATTGGGCTAAAACTGCCAGTAATGGCGACAATATTCAATGTAGCTACACAAAAGTGTGTCAGAAACATGTGCATGTATGTATAACTCCTTTCTTCCTCCCTTCCCAGGATTCATTGTGTTCCCCTCAACTCATCATGGAAGATGAGGGACTGTGTCGACTGGCCCAGACCGTCCAAGCGTTGGTCGGCCTGGCTGACGGCTCCCAGCGGGCCCTGAAACAGGAAACATTGGGGACTACTGGCTCCACACAATGCTAGCATTGCATCTGCAGAGATTTAACAGTATCATACCCAAGAGATTCTTCTCAGGACCACTGTTTGTTTTTTTAACCCGCTTCATATTTTGACGTCCAAACATCAAATACACGGTAACAATAAAAAGAGTCATGTAATTGACCTCAGAGCCGTGCCGTGTCTGTTTTTAAGTCTCACACATTCTGAATTACTCAAGTTAAAGAAACAGTTCACCATACACTTCCTAACAGAGAGCATCAACATTAATATCATGTTTATGTGTAAAGCACAGCCTGGAGCCAGGATGTGGTTAGCCTGGCTTATCATAAGGACTTGAAGCACGGGAGACAGAAATACTACCGCAAACACCCCCAAATGTCCCTGAATAACATGATTCTCGTCTGTGTGTGGGGAGTGAGTTACGGCCCTGAGCCAGGTGTGTAAGTATCTCTGTCTTAGAGCGTGAGATGGACAGGCAGATTGCCGCGGTGTCAGCAGCACTGCTGGAGTTCTACCAGACTTTTGTGGTGATTTTATCAGTCGATCTAAGTTCCAGCCCTGACCTATGGGCACAAGCTTTGGGTGGTTAGTGAAAGAATGAGATTGTCAATACAACCAGCCGGAATGAGTTTCCTCCATAGCCTGGCATCCAGAGGGAAGTTGGAGCGGAGCCATCGCTCCTTCGTGTCAAGATGAGCCTGATCGGGATACTTCCTGGACCTCCCCTGGAGGTTTTCATGACACCTCTCACCAGTAGAGACCCCAGGGTCTTGACCCTGAGGAGAATAAATGGATGGATGGATATTAAAATATAGAAACATCAATAAAAAGGTGCAAGAATGTGTGGCGGTTTTTACAGCATGTAGCATAAGAGCAGTTATCAGCAGCAGCAGCAGAAAAAATAAGACAAACGAGAGACATGCGACCATTATTGGATGTGGTGGGGATTGTGAGATGCTTTTGGTTTATTTTTGAAAAACCTGTGAACGAGTCACCCCGCGTCTCACTCAGTGCTGCCAAAGCGTAACAAAACGTCTCAATTATACGGGGTGTTGAACTGAACATCCTGCTTTAAAGCACAGGTTCCAGTCACCACTGCAGCAGTGAATGGGTACAGCTGTGTGTGCCCTCTTTGGGCACTTATCACACCACTGACAGTGAGGCTTTAATTAACGTTGTGAAAATGCTTCAGTTCAAGGTTTTCACCTCTGACTCATTCGTCCAACAGGAGTAAACAGATCTGTTGCAAGACTGTTGCTAAGTGTTGCACACTGTTCGGAGATGTTAAACGCACTGCTGAAGCTGATCTTATTTTCTTTTAACAACCTGCTGTGAAACAGGAGGCTATGAATCTACTGAATTTCTTTTTTCGATTTGACATTTTCTCAAACACAACAAATCCCATAACCTTCTCTAAAATGGCGCATTCACCTTCTCTTACCTCTTGTGGCATCTGGCCATGTGCTTCTGGCTTCATTTGAGCTGGTTTGGAGATATACACACACACACACAGACACACACACACACACACTGATGGAGCTGCCATGCTCGCTGCTGGCATTCTCGTCAGGAGCCATTTGGGGTGTCTCTCCCAGTGACAAGGACTGAACCACAGCCACCACTTTAAACACACTGCCAAGGATTTTCCTATCCAGTGAAAAGTAAAGTGAGGGAGTTATTTGGCCAATATATACACTATGTAACCTAATAGTAGTGGTCTTAAAAGCTTTGTACAAGCATGTAAAACAAGCCAAGGTCAGCCAAGTGTGAACCTTCAGCGCTAACTGGAGTTCAATAGCGAAGCAGGAAAGTTGAAGGGAATATCAGATGAAAACTGATACAATAATAATAATAATTTTTTGTTTTAATTTTGTTTACATTTGGCAAATCTGCACTATAGAAACTTGAGGTATTAGACAGAGAACATTCACAGGGACTAGTGATACCTAATCCTAGACACCACTGAAGCGAGTGAGTAAAGCTTTACGTATGTTGAGTGTGTTCCATATGTTCAGTTCAGTTATGATTCTGAGAACACCCTGTGCAACTTTTAAAAGTGCTAACAAGATGCAGTTTGCATCATGTCAGCACAGTAATGTACTTTGATCGCGAGCCAAATTCTATTATTCTAAGAAATCTGACGTTTAAATTGAGTGCCTATAACCATCCACACTGAGCACTATTTCAGGGAGAAATGTTGCAGACGAATCTAAAAAAATAAAATGTAACTTGTCAATGTTGTGAGCAGCACCACATATGAACTTTCACTGACCTCCATTGTGTTTGGCGGAGGACCAAAACATCAAAACATGGACGAATAATTCCAACAGGAGTGTGAATATATTTTTTTGTTCTAACCCTTCTTTATCACTCTTTTCACTCTCATATGACCAGCAGCATCAGTTTGGATCAGCATCTGGTCAAATAATCTTTTTTCAGCAACTAGATAAAACTCCAACCCCAGCAAGACAACCAATTGCTGCTCATGCTGCTAGGATCATTCTGTGCCGTTAGGCAGTTAAAGCCTCGTCCATTTGAATGTCTGAGCTTAACTGTGTAGAAGTAAAATCTGATTTTAAACAAGCACTATGTAATAGTTTGAGTTGAAAAAAATCTGTGTATTGCGTTGCAGAGGTATCAACTAAAATTACCATTTGCAAGCCCTGGCCAAAAGCTCCTTTGCCAGCAGTGTAAACACCAACACTTCCAAGGTACTTAAAGCTTATGGTCTGGACTGCTAGCTGTACAGCTAACAGGGCTAGCTAATGGCAAAAACAGTTGGCAGCAGTTAGCAGCTGCTCTAGTGACACACTGCCACACACTACACTATCAGGCGCAAATAGGAGAATTTTTATGGAGGTCTTAACAGTGCTAT
This sequence comes from Sparidentex hasta, assembly GCA_030272975.1. Lineage (NCBI taxonomy): Eukaryota > Metazoa > Chordata > Actinopteri > Spariformes > Sparidae > Sparidentex > Sparidentex hasta. Next base: position 14,968 of record JARJLU010017774.1, on the reverse strand, counting down.
TTGTAAGAAAAGTTGATTTTTGAGTCTCATTCCCAACCTGTCAAATACTGACGCATTAGGATTGTAGGTCAGGCTGGCTGCCGTCCCAAAGTGTCTGTATTTGACAAGTTAGGAATTAGCCTAAAAATTCAACTCTCTTTACAAATAGGGGCTTTTAATACAGATGTGACATTTAAGATCTTGCTTACATAACTGCTTGTTGTAAAGACAGCCTTCTGAACGTGGAGCTGACAAAAGGATGGAAACCAAATAATAGGCTTTTTCACAGCTGTACTCGAACACCGCTAAGCTATCCACCATACAGCTTAACAGAAGGGCCCAGCTGTTCCTCTGTTTGTATCGCTGCATCAGCTCATACAGGCTCTCTATCACACCTCCTCTGTATCAAGGCCAAGAAAGAAGAGAGCTGCCTTCACTTTATTAATCAGCTCTGGCTTTAATCACAAGTCAATTAGCAGCGTGGCCTAATTGACTATCATCTTAATTGCTCTATCGTGCGCCGCCTTGGAGGACCGTCTGCTGCCAGCTTATCGTCTCACTTCTTGATAAGACACACACATAATGAATGCCCACACTTGTGAATGGAAATGGCCTCTGTCCGATTCTCCTCACGTCCGAGCTGACGCCCCCGTGAGGCCCACCGCTAGCTGAGGCAGGGACATTTATGGGATGTAATTGAAGATGGGTATGAACCCCCACGCGCTGACATAGATGGATATCAACCAGCAGCAGATCTGCCGTCCTGGTTCATCTACCTGCTGTTCGATGAGGCTGAGAACAGGTGAAGAAGGTGAGTGTTTTTCGGGGAAGCTGCCGATAAAACAGCAGCTCGTGCCTGAGACTCAGAGTCTGTTCACACGCTGCGATACTTGGTCTATGAGGCAGTCGGCTGTGACTCACAGCGGGCAGGACCGCAGGCTCTGGTCACATCTGTGATGTGTGTGCAGCCGGAAGCTGTGATAATCACCTGCTCTACAGTATTAGGAACAAAGTTATCATCAGAAGCCAAAAATCAGCTTGTAGTCATTCGACCACTCATCAGGGTAATGTTGAGATTAGATGTGGTAGTTGAGGCCATTGCATTTCAAATTTGTCAAACAAGTCCTCAGAATTAAAGCTGGCAAGCACTGATTATTTAAAGGTACTCTGAGGTAAGTGTCTACCAACTGGGCCATACTGATGGATTATATTTAAGTTCAGAAAGACAGAAATGGAACAAAATATTGAAATAGGAAGGAGAAATATGAAAAAAATATTTGAGTGTACCTTTAAAATTATGCAAGATGAAATTTGAGAAGACAGGGACGGTGTATTTGGAAACTGGGAAAAAAAAAAAGCATATGAGTGTTAAGAGTAGTCATTTGCTTAGAATGGAAAACATAAAACATTAGTATCTAGCAAAACATCATCTCAAAAAAAGATTAGGGTTAGTTCACAGGATTTCCAATTAGGCAACAACCAGCAGTACTAATTAGTCCATTAAGCTCTGCTGAAATAGTTCCAAGGCACCATAAAGAGCCCATGTGCAAAAACCTGTATGATTGTTATGAGACAGACTGTTCCAAACCAACAGCATCTTCCCACCAGACTTCATGCTTTGATAACCCCTACCTGGACACCTTAAATGCACTACCAATACCACCATGTGGCCTGGAAGAGAGTGTTCTCCGGGTGATGTGTTCACATGCTGTCAGGTCTCTGCAGCAGATTAACACTCGTAAGCCATCAGGGGGCCGGGTCGATCACCCAGAGTTCTGGGACGCTGTGCTTACTGAGCTGGATGATGGCTACACCGACATCTTAAACACTTCATTGGCCAAGGTGGTTGTCTCATTCCACTTTTATTGGTTCTCAAAAAGCTCAGCGTAACCTCCATGAACAACTAAATGAAGAGGGCTGGCCTGAGTTATCAAGTTTACTGTCATTTTATTTAAACACACTGGTTTAAAACTTAAAGGAAACTATGTCTTTTAAGCTACATCTTTTCAGAAAATGTAGTGTTGAGGATGAGCTGAGGAGTGTCACAGTCTGCTGCTGCTGTGTAGTCTGGTGGTACAGCAGCAGATACTTCTGTATCTGTTGTCAAATGTTGGCAGCAGGGTGAACAGACTGTGGCTGGGTGGGTGCTGTCAGACTACTACCCTGGCCTACAGAGGTCTACTGCACAGTGCCCTCACCAGAGGCATCACTGTGTGGTCTGGACACACCACTTCTAAGTGAGCAAATAATAAAGTCTTGAATCTTGGGGATTGCAGTTAGCTAGTAAAAGCTAGCACGTCAAATCACCTAGTGCGGTGGAAAATGAAACTGTGCATTTAGAAGAGCGCTACAATTAAAAAGTTGTGTTACTGGCAGAAGTAACCGTTAGCTAGCAGCTAGTGTAATCCAAGCATACAACTCAGTTTAGCTAGTAAGCCTATGCAGCCTTGTTAAGCTAGGTAAATAAAATGAGATGTTAAGTGCTGTATGTGTGTACTGTGTTCATTTACAGCAGCAGCAAGGTATTTTATTCACGATTACTCTGACATTGCTGTTGCTCGAGCTAATGGGTGCTAACTGGCTACATTTGGTTGTTGTTGAGCTTACTTGCCTATGAGGCTGAAAGGTGTCAGGGAAACGACTGTGTGATGACATTATGAAATGGGACATTTTGAATTTAAGTTTTTGTTTATTCATACATTTTACAAAATTTATTCACATGACTATTATTTATCTAAATACTTTTAATATTGAAATGTTAAATCCATAATCTGATGTTAAATCAAGACAAAAACAGACTGAAATATAGCACAGACAGACACAGAGAGAACTTCTCAACCATTTTACACTCTCAATCTAAAAATATGTCAATTTGCAAACAGGCAAACACAAAGCCTGATTTGACTGGAAAAATCTTCCATCAGGCAAAAAGCACGCAGTCCATATTTCTGGGTCAACTGCTGGCTAGCTGAACGGTGTTGCTCGCAGTGCAAACACGGTGTACCTGTCGGTGTCTGGCTGCCTGAGGCTAGAGATCAAGGCATTGGTTGAGGCGAGCAGTGGCTTAGATTTGGTACACATGAAGCCCTCAGTGCAGATAATAGGATTCAAAGTTGAGGGGGACGACGTAAAAGAGAGAACAGGCTTGGTGTGCGTCATTCCACACAGATAGCTCAGACAGAGTAGAACATCTTTTTATTATCTCCATTCTTGTGCCAAAAAACATGTCCAAATTTTCTATCATCATTAGCCTTAAGGAACATGTAGAAACCCTGATCATCAATTCTAGTGCACACTTTGTACATGTCACTGTGCTTCTGATCAACCTTAAACACACACAGAAACACACAGAAACCGTCTGTGACTTAACTTTTACTTAACCTTCTCTCCCCTTTGCTGCTTTATTGGGAACTGCTTTATTCCCCAACGTGTTTTCTCAACACCGACAGTGACTCATCATCTGTTAGTCATTTCATTTTGGCAAACCACTCAGTTAATGTTGAATCCAGAGCGCCTGCATCTCTTATGGCATGTCTGCAGCTCACCACCATCCATACACTGGGTATCTGGGTGCCCCCTGGGGAGGTTGGGGGAGGTATGGGTGAGTCCTGATGTTAGGCCTCCTCCTCCTCCTCCTCATATAGCATTCATGTGCTTGGAAATGAGGACAGAATCTGAACTCTCCACCTAGACAGAAAAGACAAGAAAACCCAGTCTGTTGATTTTTTATTTTTATTTTTTATCTCTTGAGTCACTTGTATTCATATTTTGAGAGAGGGCTGCAATCATACAATCATATTTTTATATTGTAATGGAAGTATCAATAACAGAAACAACCTGTGGGACATATTTAGGAAGCAACTTGATTGGAATTGATGACAATTCAAGTGAAGCAGATTTAAAGCTGCATTATTGATTTTTGTGCCACAAAACCAACAAGCTGTAAACACAGCTTAGCACATTATCACCAGTTAAAGTTGTTCTTCAGGAAAAATGCAAAAAGGAAAAAGCTGCCTCTTTACACATCCAGAGCATACAGATACACACGGTGTCATGCATTCAGCCAGCTAGTTGCTTCTTTTTTTAACATCAATCATTTGGTGCTGGACGGGTAGTGTCCAGTGGGTCAATCAATTTTTTTTCTGCAGTAACATGACTGACGAGAGCTGAATTTGCAGGCTGGAAACGTGAAACAATTATTAAAAGAGGCTGAAAAATTCAATTTGTCTGAGTGGAACTGCAGAGTTTGATCTGTGGTTGACCTTAAAAGCAACACCTTTCACATTATATACACAATCATTTTTGATATACTGTTTCATTGCACTTTGTAAAAACTGATTATTTTGTATAGTACTTAACAAAATCGTCTTTTATCATTATGTTTTTACCATTTTTCAATGACCTAGATGGCGTTGAACCAGTCACAGTATCCAACTGCAACCACAAGATTCATATACTTTACATAAGGTCTTAGCTGACAGCACGGCCCTGCTCAGATCTAAGAGTCCTTGACTACTTTACTAAATGAGCTTAAAAAAATAAAATAAAAAAAAACCCATAAGAGCTGTGAGAGAGCGAGCTGATTTAAAGGTAGATGTGTTTCCTTACAGGCCAAGATTGAGGATCTGAAATCACAGCAGATTTACGGTAGCAAGGGCCTTCAAGTCCAATTAGAAAAGGTGAATGCAGAGAGGGAGGACCTTCAAGAAGAGGTGGAGGCAATGAGATTAGAAGACTGTGTTGAAAAGCAGCGGACCACAACACTGATAACTGCCCAAAGCCAGATGCTGCAGCTCTTTGGCTTTTGTGCAGGCCTCAAACTCTGCTGCATCTTCTTCAAAGAGCTTGAGGACAACCACAAAAGGAGGATGCCAAGAGGACCGTGGAGAGAACCCACTGTGCCCATCTCAAGGAACATACAGCAGAGATCAGGAAGAGAAAGCCCTGAAAAAGGCAAAGATCTGTGGGAGACTGAGCACCTCCGCTGGCAGCAGGAGAAAACCTCCCGGCTGGAAGAGACGGAGAAATCCAGAGCGCTTGATGTGGCTCAGCTTGACAGGCAAGAACAGGAGAACACCTGGCTGCTCTTAAAAACACTGAGAAGCAGTTGGAGAGCCATCGCACTGAATGACAGGAGGACAAGTCATCCCTCCTTCAGGCAACAGAAGGCCTCAAGAAGACTCTCCAGGACAAAAACTCCACTTTTGTAAAACTGAAACTGGTCATCATAAATATACAAGCACAAATGCATGTAGACACCCAGCCGGCAAAGGGGAAAGGGGATCTCCCTGGGTACTGGGTATCTGTTCCTGAACTGGGTCTGCAAGGTCTGCTACGTTCAGCAGATTGTGCACAACTTTTACTTGTAATTTAGTACTTTAGTAATCATTTCTTAATTGATCAGTGTTAGATATTATTGGATTGAGGTATTTCATCTCAGGGCATACCAGCAGTTCTGTGAACTGGCTGTACAAAAATTTACAAATTTACAAAAAGAACTACTGTTAGTGATTCTTCTGTCTCCCTGGATTTCTTTTAGGGGAACTACTGCATTCCTTTTGTGAGGCTTAACCACCAAATGAATCTCACTGCACCCGTCTCCTCTTATAAAATATTGCATGGTAATTGTTATGTATCAAGTACAAATATAGTATCTTTCAACTGTCTATCAAATGCATATCATTTGCGTATCAGGACAAGGTGCACTTAAATGTCTGAATATAAGTGTCAAGCTGCATTCTGATCATTTTTTCTACAGTAATGTAGTATGTAACGTCTCTCCAGTCTCTACTGTGGGTCTCCCACAGTCGCAGTTTACAACTTCACTAATTCCCGATTTTCAAGTTATACATTTTATTACAGAAGTCAACTTAATTAACAGGTTTAATTCATTGATTTTTTTGGATGTTTGCCAGCAGTGGTCATAATTTTGTGCATTCAGTTGATATATTAATATATGTAATGCATGTAATCAGTTTGTGTTTGAAGCACTCTGAATACTTACCTTACAAAATGATTCAAGCATGCTATCAATAAACTTCTTTTAATGATAAATAAAACAGAATGCTGTTAGCGTACATTCTATGTACTTAGCAGTGATATACTAGATATATACTTAAGATAGTATAGTAACACATACTTCTATAATACAGAAATTTACTCTGAGGAAGTACTGAAGTGGAACACTTCCAAATATTGTACTAGTACATTGATATCAGTGTGCTTACTACATAGTGAATTTGAGAAATGTACTTAAACTTACTTGATTCAATGAACTGGAAGGAAAAAAAAAAAAAAGAAACAGTAATTTATTAAACTTTTCAAATACCTGGATAAATGTGCATTCCATTTTGGCAAATTACAAATTATCCATCATTGGTGGTAATATTTAGATTGGTAACTTAGTCCATGTGAGCAGAGGCATGTGACACAATCAGGACCACTTAGCTAATGAACCACGACAAAATGTGTTGGTGTGGACAAAAAAAAAAAAAAAAACATTCAGGCAACAGAGTGAGTCATCTGGATGACTAAATTCTCCCCCGTGTTTGTGGTATGGACTGACAGCCCTGATAACTCATTGTTGTCAGCACACTGATCTGCTCTCACCTCCTGCATGTCTGGCAATAGCTATTTCAAATATCAAATTTGCATGAAGCCCTCTCTTCAAGCCTTTCAGCAAATCAAATGCTAGCATGCCTGAATTGGTCATCTTGGAGATGTAGGGTATATCTGTAAATTGTAAAATATGCGTTCATTCCAAAGACAATGCATACAAGTTCCACGTGCCCATGTCCCCACCATCCATGTGCAAACCTGCCCATGCCCTTGTCAGCAGATGCTTTTTTTACCCAGGGATGATACTAATTATTACTAATCCAGGAAAACAGACAATAGATAACTGGAACCAATGAACATCTACAGGAAAAATAAAAATCATATTCTCAGAATTGAGAATTGCCATTGATGGAATGTTACCAAGAACAATTAAATTGAGTACTGTACTTATGTATAGTTTTGAGATCATTTCCATTTTAAATGTTCTGCTGCTTTCCCTCCACTTCATTTATTTGATACATCTAGCAACAAGTTACTTTGCAAATTCTGATTATTCAGTAACTGTCGTTATAACTCCTGACATCAGATTTTATTGTACGGGGCCTAATTTTTTCACTGGGACCACCACCTCCAATCACTATCAAATATATGTTATATAATATCTAATGTTATCTATCCTGTCCTTCATTGATTTCCTACTGACGTTTCTCAAAAATTGTTTGCCTTTTTTACAGATATTCTAAATCTGATATTAAAAAGAGAGTGAGCGATCATGTCACGCAGTGACATCTGAGGCATAATTAAAGTTCTGAGTTTTGTGCATGAAATGTGAACTAAGCTGGCATGTGGTTTATGCACTTTAATTTCTTAATATTTTGGCATATGGTTAATGTGAACTCCCATTTGTGGTGTGAGATGACAAAACGAGTAGGCCTATGTTTAATTTAAGATACGTGTGTGGGTGTGAGCGTGCAACACCGTTCACGGTACTAATGTGGATCGGAGGCGACAGATCAGATGGACAAACACACTTAGTTTGTTTTCTTAGCCAGTTGTTCTTTGGTCCTCTTCATTTATCCTCCCTTTGTAACAGTCCACAAAAAGAAAGTAGACGAGTGGACAGAGAGATGAAGGGACAGTTGAGGAGAGAGAGAGAGAGAGAGAAAAAAAAGAGGAGGAGAACGTGCAAACATCAACATGAATCAACTCCTACTATGTACCCCCCCCTGCTGATTCTGAGTGATTCTCTGATTAATAAATCTAAATAAATAATGTTCAATTTGAAGTTTAATTAACTGCTTGTCCCCAGGCGTTGTCCACTGTGCTCCTGGGATTGTGGATTTTTGATGTGTGGCTGCCTTTTTTGCTCCTCCAAACTGGCTGAAACAGCCCCACTGGCATTGGGGACACTGAGACAATAGAGTGGTGACCACTACCAGAAAAGATGCTGCGTCAGAGAAAAATTACCGTATTTTCCGCACTATAAGGCGCACCTAAAAGCCTTCAATTTTCTCAAAAGCTGACAGTGCGCCTTATAATCCGGTGCGCCTTGTATATGGTTATTACGGTAATATTTTGTGGCCTCCGTAGTCGGGGCGTCACCGAAGTGAAAAATTATAAAATAGGCCATTCGTTGAAGGTGCGCCTTATAATCCAGTGCGCCTTATAGTGCGGAAAATACGGTACGGCATTTTTAAATGTTTACTTTATTGGCACTGAGACACTAATAAAACAATGATCTGAAAAAAAGCTGAATATAGACCTGTATCATCAATCTACCCCTAACTACCATCAAAAATATGGCACCTGCCATTCCTCAAAGACACACAGACACAAATAGCTACAGACATGCACACAGACAGTGAACATGAATTCACTTTTATATATTCAGTAGTCTGCGGACAAGTTTCACACTATAAAACAATACAGTGATCTCACAAAAGCCAGAAGAAAAGCTCCTTTGTTGGTCTTTGTGTGTCCGTTTATTCCCCTCAAAGAGCAATGGATCTGCTCAGATGTTTGTGACTGGGATGGTCCAAGATAGACAATGACTTATGTATGGGTATACATGTAGGTACACACACAAAGTTCAGTTTTAAATGTTTCATTTAAATGAAAATTTTTTCATTTAAATCTCATGCATTTATATAAAAAAAAGGACTTATCTGCTGAAGTTGGTTGAGGTGGAGATCAGTTTTTTTAATTTTAGGACCGTTTCCATGAAAAGAAATCTTCTGAGGATTTCTCCATCAATCAATTCTCAATCATGAGGAACTTTAGAATGTGTGCTTACAGAACAGGCTGTTCTACATAAAGTAGCTCACTTTCAAGTTCTGCATGTTTTAGGCTACATTCATTTGCATGTCAGGGTCAAACAATCAGTTCCATTAGCTTCCACAGACTGCCTTGAGAAAAAAACTAAATAAAATAAAAAAATAAATTGTTGGTTGTTGGCACATCTGGTGCTCACTCTCCAAAATAATTTGATTTGTAGAGTAAACAAAGTCAAAGAAAGCACCTGTTTGGACAAGTCATGTTGAATAATGATGCCTGTTGAGTTTGCTGTGGCTTCAGTAATGGATTCTGTCCCTGCCGATGCTTCCCTGCTGATATTACTACTGAGGGTGATAAACAGGTCGGGCTGGAATATGTGGTTATATTCATTATCAACTCGGCTTCTTTTTTTTCTTTTTTTTTTTTTAAATCATCTTGTCAATGCAACATTTGAAAATAGAGGAAAAAAATATTTCCCAGAGCCCAGGGTGATGCATTCAAATGTCTTGTTTTGTCCGACCAACAGTCCAAACCCCAAAGATATTCCATTTACAATGAAAGAAAAAAAGAGCAAATCCCCACAACTGAGAGTCTGGAACCATTTATTGCTTTGAACTTTTGTTCAATCAATGAAAAACAATGTTTTGATTATCAAAATAGTTTTTGATTGGCAGCCCTATAACTTAGGGGTTAAGATGCTGACTACAAATCTTGTTTGGTTAAAAAGATTCTTCATTTGATCACACATCATAAAATGTACAAGGTGAAATTGGTAGTCTGCATTTACCGTAATGTACGTACCCGCGGACCTACTCCAGATCTCAGCCTGTGACTTGGTCAAGGACGCTAAATGGAGAATCAACCTAATGTACAATGTTTTGGATGGTAGGGGAAACTGGAGAACCCTGCCCCAACAGGATACAGACCAAGGACCATCTTGCTGTAGGAAGCAGTGTTAACCATGGCACCTGCTGAGGGACATTTTCTGGATCCCTGTCTCTTATTTCCTGTAAACTCGCTACTAATGTTGTCTCATGAAATTTTTAAATGAACAAAATTATTTGCAAGTAATTCGAATTTTCCAGTCAGTGAATCTAGACACCTAAAAGAGAGCTGGGAGCCTCTCATTGGGCCGCTATGACCTGCAAGATGAGGGTTGCACAACTGTTTGGGTTGGCCAGAACTACAGCTAGCAAGGTAATTTGCTGGCATGTACGCTATTATTAGACTGATAAAAAAAACATGGATGCTGTGGGTTTGAGTTGCAATTTAAAATGTTTAAAGATTTCAGTGGTATTCCATTATTGAAACTGATGGTTTTATTTGACATGGTTCTCATGTCTCCATGTCTCAGCCTCCTTCATCCAATCATATACCGATTGCTAAAAACCACTGGGCATAAATGTGCAAAAAACAATCATTTTAAATTGTTTAAAATGTTCTTTTTCATTGCAGCTAAATCAGAGAACAGAGTCATTTCAGTGAGGTTACTGAAATACTGCAAAACAAATACAGGAAGGAGGGGAGAAAGTCTCCATGTCATAGAGCTATGTTAAAACTACAACTGATTCTAAACACAACAGACAAAGAGAAAGTAAGCATCGTACCTGCTGCACCCTGACCTCCGACCTGATGATGAACTTGTGGCCCCGACCACGGGTTTGCAGGGGGGAAAGGGTTATCATCTGTCAGCAAAAGAGGAGCGATGACAGTCTGAATAAAGCCATACTTCCAAAAACTGACTACATGCGGGCAAAGTGTTGCTGGCTGTGAGCTTAACCTACACCTTCTGTAGAATCTCCAGTTTCCAGCAGGAGGACGAGGATAATGCTGCATAGGAACCTGAGGGTAAAAAGGTCCGACTGCACCAGCAGCTGAACTCTGCTGCCTGAAGGGGGGCAGCTGCAGTGGGTCGCGCATGGGTTGATCCACGCCTGAGACATACAGAAACAGAATAACAACGTTACAGTTTGTATGCGTTTTTTTGTCTAGCTTCTTCTCACAACAGGAAGGACAATGCTCAATCATAAAAATGTAAGCTCAACAATAAAGATTCAGCAGAACTGGAATCTGTCCTGTATCCTAATTTCTCAGTTTGAGAAAGAGATGTGAGCTGGGGAGGTGACAAATAGACATGAAAAGAGTGGAGTCGAGACAACAAGCATTTAACAAAATGAGACGTCTGTTCTTTGAGGTCCTATTTTACAGCAACTTCAATTAAATATGATGTGTAGCACAACTGTCAGATACAAAACTAAAATATTTACTTAGAATTCATATCATGACATGGCATAATGTGACATAGTGATTGGGGTGAAATGTCAAAGAATTTTGTGAGGCGCAACACAGGCGAAGGGCAGAAAATTTAATCCAGCAGATTCATTATTATGATATTATCATGATATCCTCTGTGGACTTGTTGGTTCTGAAAGTATACTGGTGAGAACCAGTCTCCCACTCGCACTTCGGGCTGAGTGCCACATAATGGTAGTTTTTCAGACTACTAAGACTTTTAGGTACAAGAGACGATGGTGGCTGTTGAAGCAGGTGGCGACGTTCTCCCTTGTAGGATTTCCGCATAAACACCAGCTGAGAAAACAGAGCATGACTTGGTGATTACTCTTTCTGGCTGATTAAAGGTGGGCAAGGGGCTCTTATAACTCTAAAAATGTTCCCTATTAGCTATTTTGAATTGCCCAACAAGTGAAGGCTCGCCTCTGTATGGGGGTTGATTACTGTACTGATGCAATCAATGGACCCTGCCAAGTGGGCAGACATGTCTGATGGCCAAGTACAGCAATGAAACATAAAAAAAAAGGCTTGAGGGAAAGCATCAGACACAGGGCTTATGGCATTTTATAGCCAACAATATTGTTCTCTACCAGCGGCTTGTTTATAGAGATGCCTAATATATCGGAAGTATTGAATTCCTATTCCACAAATGTTTGGAGGTAATGAAGGTGTGTACTTGTATTTAAGCTTCACTGAGCAACAGTGTAAAATTTCCCTCCTCGTGAAATCAACCTGCCGTGGAGACTGCCATTCTGGGGCCATTAATTATATAAAACAAATCAGCGGCTTTATTGGCATCCGTCTACTACCTGCATGCCGATGGAACATCGGGTGAAGTTTAGCAGCAAACATTTCTGACACTCCACAAGCAAAGCTGGGGAGCTTTTTTAAGGCACCTCGTCTTATGTGGGAACATGAGACTAACCATGCATCAAGGGTGTAAATGTCTTTTTTTTTTAAAATCTAAAACAAGTCTTCAGCGACTTTAGCTATTTAGAAGAATGCGGCATGGCTGTTTTGCTGAAACAAAACTGGAGCCCCAGAAATGTCGTATGGACTATGAAACTTCATGTTCCATCAGCATGGAGCAAGGAGATAATGACTAATTTGTCATTCTTAAGTGAACTTTTCTTTTAAGACTGAAAAGAAAACTTTTCAGTACCCTTACAGAGTAAAACATCATTTATACAGGTCTGTCAGTGAATCTATCCCTATAAAAATGTAAACTTGCCAGCATTTGGTCTTTTGCTTTTTGGAACAAACATCTTAGACTGTCAGTGGACTCCACAGAGATCACAAAAACTAAAGTAGTAGTATGCAAAGCATTCCTCAACGGAACGGGAAGTTCACAGAGGCAGCCTGCTGCCTGTCAAGCTCAAATTTGGTGTAATGAGGTGAGACGGTCCTTGTCCACAGTTCACTGGGGTTTATCTGCCTTTTTCACACTGCTTCCATTTCATTCTTCCAGCTCCGCTGTGTCCTAGAAGCAGGTGTACTCTAAAGCAGTGGGTCTTCATCATTAGATAAGATAGCTGTGTAGATCTCTAGGTTCACAAATCTCATTTTGATCAAAAGGAGTGCCTGGGGCCGACATGTATAGATCACTGGTGGTGACTTTCCTGACACTGAGGTGGGATGAATGAAATAAATCAGTTCAGCCTTTTATTAGAGGTTCCAACATTCACTGATACTGCTGAAGCAGTTTAGATCCAAGTCGCCTAATCCTTAGGCCGCTAGTAATTAGTCATCCACCGTTTAGTGAGAGTGTACCTCTGAGGTCTATATGTAGCTTTGAAAGCTTCTTACCCTCACAATATACAGCATAAATATCAGCAAGCAGAAAAACAAGAACTACAGTAAAAATCAGAATAAATCAGTGTTGAAGGGAATTTGTGGATGCAGCACAAAAAGCAGCACAGAATGAGGACTGAGTGGGAGAAAAAAAATGTTATGTTCTGATGTTATTCAGAGATGTACCGCGAAGGACGCAGCTCAGCTTTTCCCCACAGGTTTGCGAATATTCACTGCAGCCTTGCAGTCCCCTACTACAGCAAGGAGAGTAAGACTCTTGGTCTGTGGTCCAGACCTGTGTTGATGTATATTTTGCTGGGATACAGTGAAGGCTGACCCAAGTTCACTCCAACATTAAAGTTACAATTCTGTGTCTGCAACAATTAACGCAAATTCAATCATTCCCCATAAAATCTGAACAGCATTGCATCTTTTCAAACATTTCACCATTCATTGTAGTCTCCCGCTAGTTTCACCAATCTTTCCAGTCCGCCATGCAAAGCATTGAGTTTTACTTTCTTTTTTCTGCTTGTGGAGATGAAGACATGTCTGACATGAATGTCTCATTTAGCAACAAAACTTACTACTAAAGTCTGTGCAAGGCAGTCCCCTGATGTTCTGCTCAAACAGACAACTGGCATTGATCTGATGAATACCTGTGACTACTGCAGAGTAATTTGTCACAGGAATGAATGCCGATTGTTCCCATTCACATTAAAGGACAAAAGACAGATGTTGGTGAGTGTTAGCGTTTTTTTCTTTTCCAATGTGAAGAGGGTAATACTCTTTAAATAACATACAAGTGAACTTAACAGAGATGGATGCATGTTTTGAAGGCGTCTCAAGCATAACTGCCAAAAACACACTTGAAGACATTCTTTAGAATGTCTGATTCAAATAAGCAGGTCTATTTCCTGGACATAATTCATCAACTTGAAAGCAAACTACACAAGGCCGGTGTGTCTCTTTACGTAGCAGAAGCAATAAAAAGTTACTGTGTAACTAAAACGTATATTCAGCTCCTAAAGCTTCCATATTTTTATTTTTCTACACTGGAAAGATTGTAGCACTATGTATGTAGAAGCAGACAGCATCGAGAGCGTTCAGAAGAGAGAATGATTACAAAGAAATGGTGGGTATAGTGTAAGTTTTCATCAGGCCCAGTAATTCAGGCAGACAGGTTGGAGCTTTACCTCCATAGTGGTGACCAGCAGTCCGCCCAGGTTGATTGGCAAGCTGTGTTGGCGCCAGCAGGGGTCTGATGTTCACTTCTCGGTCTTCCACCCACATACAAAACAAAAACGGCACTCTTTAGACAAAAGTTGCAGCCTTTCTAAACAACATTTATATATTATTCATCGCCTCATTTACACATAAACGGACAGACAAACAGTGGGAACAAATGCGTATATTAGAGCATTTAAAAAAGCAAAAATGACAAGCAGTGTTTCCCATTAATTACTTAGACTTTGGCGGCCCGCCATGGTCTAATTTATCCCGCCACAGTCTCAGAGTGAACCGAAAAAAATCTTACACTTCTCATAATAACATAAAAGATTTGTAACATGTGTTTCGCGCTGTGGCTTTGGCAAAGGATCTCTCACTCCCTGTCTGTCGGCTCTGTCCCGCTCTGCCCCCACCCCGCTGTACATGGCGTTCACACACTCACTTACACACGCACGCATCACGCAGGCACGTACGCAATGGAATATATCGCGTTACCTTACGGCATTGTGAAGCAGAGGTGAAGACGACGTGAAGAAGGCATTTTAGGACACCACATCGTTTGAGGTAAGAAACTTTAAGAAACTTTACAATATTCACTAGTTTAGAAACAATGTTATCCTGATCTATGTACTACAGCAAAATGATAACGTTACGATGAAAGCTGTCAGTCTCGATTATGTCGATTGATATATCCGGATGCTTTCCGTGAAAAAGTATGTAACTTAACGCTAACCTATATCGAAGTAGTTAACGTTAATGTTATTACCAGAGACGGTTCAGAAAGTATAAATGTATATAGAGAATCTTTGTTATTACCAGCGACTCTGACAACCAACACTAGAATGGC
>JARJLU010017773.1:61866-62932 GCA_030272975.1 Sparidentex hasta | reverse complement strand
CCAATACAAATAGTAAAATACTGTAAATACTGTGTAGGAATACAAAGTAGGAATACATTTCCCAAATACTTGAAACACACTTCATTTTTACAGTCAACAGAACAGTCCACAGGCAATACTGTACTACTGTACTCATTGAGTACTGTATTGATATGCAGTACTGCAATTTTCTAGTGAGAGTAGATCTCTTACCTATTCTCATTACTCTCACTCCTCTGGCTCTGCCTCTGTTTCCAATGTTGGCTTCCATTGCTCCAAAGCAGAAGAGCCTTTTATGTTGGCCTTTTATGCTAAAGCTCTGATTGCTAATTGTAAAACTGTGTTACAGGTGTTTGCCCATGTGATGAGTCAGTGTGCATAGTAGGGCAATTGACTTTAGAATTTTGAATGACAGTGTGTTCCATATGAAAACAAGAGATTTTCTCCATGAAAGTTGCGCCAAATGCAGAGAATTGTGTGTCGTGTTTTGAAAAAAGTGTGTTTTAGAACTGCAATTTGAGTGTAAAGCAGGAATTGTGCTTGTAGTTTAGCGGAATTGGTTCAGGGGGTCGGTGCATGAGTTACATGTTGTGGTCATTGTGTCTCAAGTACCAGTTTTTGTGTGTAAACAATCGAGAAAAACTGTAAGAAAAAAAAAATCTTCACAGCTGTACTTTTATTGTTCTTTTCAATGTCCCCAGGAACTTAAAAAGCTGGCTTGAAACAGACCTGAATTATTTTGTTTGACCTTTTTAGTTCTTTATGTAATGTACTCTGGTTTAACTTTTGGAATGTCTCTCACATCCTTTGTTATGGCACTTTATAACTATGTTGAGAAGAGTGCTATACAACTTAAGTTACTGTTGTAGCTGTTATTATCATCATTCAAATGTCTACAAAGACACACACGGTCACAAGACTGAAACTGCGATACCCTTAACGAAGTATATTAACCTTTCACTCTTTAGATTATAGTTGTCATCATTTTTGACAGAAACTCTTTGGAATATATTATCCTTTTGCTGTTCTGTTCTGTTTTTTGTTTTTTTTAATGTTCAGTGTTAAGTTAAGCGAGGACTCAACTAGA
>JARJLU010017773.1:1866-56866 GCA_030272975.1 Sparidentex hasta | reverse complement strand
GCTGATTAATGTCTGTTCTGAGGAAATTCTCAGTCTTGGCTGCTGAACAGGAATTCCTGACCTTTGTGAACTCCTAGAACGAGCCAGGAACAACCCTTCAGCCGACCCCAGAACTACAGGTGATATACACTATACGTGTCATGTGGTATGTAGGTATGTGTGTCACAGTATATCTCGGTACTGGAGGTTATCTGAGCTAACAGATCCCTGCTGCGGCTGGCAGCACTATAAACAGGAATGGGCTGCAGATATTCCAACAGCTTGCCAAGCTTGTTCAACACAGCTGTCATGCTGTTTGTCCTCAGTCAGGAAACACTTAAAACATCACCAAAACCTCCAAGGGAACGTCTTAACTTCTTCTTCTTAGACTGTTATTGTTTACTGTTGGCGTGCCATGAGTTTAAGTTTCTTTGCAACATCAGTTTAATTCTGATATCAGAACTGGGTCAACATGAGCAGAGGTCATTACAGAGGACAATGTGCAGCAACAATCTTATATAACTGATGTGTTTCTAACATTTAAAAGACTTCATAACAAAGAAACAGTCTGCGTTTGAGTCAGTGGCAGTGAATACATGCCCCAGTTACCTGATGCAACCCATTGATGCCAATGCCTTTGTTCTGCCCTGCCATCTGCTGTGGGTGTGGCCACATGCAGGTGAGGCAGCTGCGAAGCCATAGCAACAAACAACGAGAGCAGAAAACAGGAAGAAAACAACGAGCAGGGATGCTAAACATGCAGGCTGCTTGACCTGTTCAAGATCATAACACAGATATTTATTTTGATTTAGAGAAGCGCATTTCTAAAACTCAGGATACTTGCCAGGTGTTTTTTTTTTGTTTGTCTGTTTGTTTGTTTTTTAACATGCAAGCCGACTTTCACCTCTGCAGGCAACTGCAGTTTGACTCTCCAGGGACATTTCCAGCTGTGGTATTTTTCATGGTAAGGTTGATTGGGGTCAGGCTTAGGGTTGGAAAACTAACCGTGACCCTCTCCAGCCATTTTTGTGGCCACCAAAACAAGTACTTTAAACCAAACCCTGCTGTTTTCCTGACCCTAACCAAGTGGTTCTTAAGCCTAAACCTAACCAGACTGTTAGCACAGCTTTCAGACAAAGATTTGTCTCAGATTTTAAATTGGACATAAAGAAACAAAAAGTTGAAATGAAAAAAGTTTATCTTTATCTTTCACACTATCCTGCCAACCACAAGTGTCAATGTTACTCACAGAGTCATATTTTGTCTAATAGTGCCATTTCCCACCAATGCAGAGAATTTGAATAATGCAAAATATAGCTGCTGCAAAACAATCCCACTAGAAAAAAATTGGCTATGCAAAACACATGTCAAACAAAGGCACACGACTGTCAAAATATTCCCCAATGTGATGACAATGTTGCCTCATGCTGAGGTCACGAGACGCGATCGCAAGACCCAAAACTCCCACCTGTGAGAGGCAGCGGTCGTGCATGCAGGTTAAAAATTTTGGGTCTGAGTGATCAGCTCATGTGCCAAATATCCCACCTACAGATTTCTCAACTCTGCAATCCTCAGATAAGAGAAATAAAACTGCTCAAACACATGACGCAATAAAAGGAAAAGAAAAAAAAACAACTGCTGAGTCAAGAGCTTTACAGCCTCACTGCACAGGCTCTCTGCCCTGCTACAAAACTGGAGGCTCGATTTCTTATAAATCACGTGACTTGTGAGAAGGCTTTGTGACGATGCGTCGTCTGACCAGGAGGTGGTGCTGCTCACGGGCAGGAGACAGGGCATTTCTAAGAAACCAGCCTCGAGTTGGGAAATCCATTCTGGGTGTCTATCTTCCACCTCCCCTCCCTGCAAACACATCCTGGCTGAACTGCAAAAGCCTTTTACAGTTACAGCTTTGTGGGAAGCCACTGTGACATGAAGGAATTTCCAATAAACGACCTGAGTGTCATTGTGATGGTTGTTTTCTCATGAAGGGACTGGATCAGCAGTTTGTGCTCTATGAATTGGTTGTTTAGAGAGAAGTAATATTTGGACATTTGCTCTTGCTGCAGGGTTAGATACAGGATTATTGAGGATTTTAGTCACGTCACGGTGCTTGTCTGATCTTTCAGTACAAGAAAACATATGAAATCGTGTCCAGTTACGGTAGACTGTCCTGTAAAACTATCAACACGCCAAATAAAAGGAATCAGTGAACGCTTGAATCTGTGGCCCTGCCGGTGATGTGAAATCATGGCGTGCGCTACAGTCATTCATGGTGAGAGTCAAGAGTGTTAAGGTGTCACACCTCATAAACAAGCTTCCTATGTGAGTATGCACTAACCACAACTGCGCAGAGTTGCAGCCGTGTTCTGGAGTACACAAACCGACGTTTATCGTGCCTTATCCACCGTCATGAATTCTACCACATTTGTGTTATTGAACTTAGAACAGACAACATTACTGCTCTAAATTATCATTCTGAGGTCGTTACTGATTGCACAGTGTAATCGCTGTAAAAACAAAAACAAAAAAAACATGACATCATGACGCTTTGCCAGACCAGACCAGATTCTTCCCACAAAAACTGAAAGTCGTACTATGGCACGAAGAAAGCTCTGCCATTGTACAACCAAAACAGGAAGAGCCATTGTTTTTGCCTGGTGGATTTTCCTGAGGTCATGGTGGAAGAAACAAGAATAGCTGGGGAAACTCTACATTGAAAAAAAAAAAGATGACAGGCATTCTTTCTACTCGATCAATAAGTAACAAAACCTGAAAACCTATTAGTGTTTAACTCTGTGGGATTTCTAGGTCAAATTGGGATTCTTGTGCTAAGTTTTTAACCAGGCTGCTAATAGCAACCATGTTACTAACACTGTTTAGCGACAACAGTAATTCTACCGGGAAACAGTACGGATGGGCGGGGGGGGGGGGGTCAAGTCTTAAGTCAAGATCTGAATTTGAAATAAAGCTGTTATTCAACAGCAACAGCGACAAAACAAACTCTTTTTTGTTTTCATTCCTTTAATAGTCATTGTAACTGATAAAAAACATGGAATAATGGCTTTCTGACGGCTTTCTGGCGGCTTTCTGAGACAGTTATCTAAGTGTGACAATCTCATACTGTTGAACCCAATCACAAGGATCAGTTCTTTGAAGATCTTGGGGTAAAAAAAAAAAGAAAGTGTGGTGCACCTTCACATGTAATGTAAGTAATACAATTCTTTATTCAGTCTTTAATGCCACAACTAGACTCACCAAAACTCAAGTTGCAAAGGAAAAAAAACACAATGCTACATCCTTTTGATGATTTAAAACTCGACCACTATGTCTATGTGAATGAATCTGTGGCAGCCTTTTATCTCTTTTGCTTACTGATGATAACTGATAACAGCAGCAAAACAGATTCCTTGGAAACAAGACTAAGACATTCCTAAGGCTCAAGCATTCAAAACAAGCATTATGTCCTGTTTACTGTGATCTTTGATTGTC
Source organism: Sparidentex hasta (assembly GCA_030272975.1). NCBI lineage: Eukaryota > Metazoa > Chordata > Actinopteri > Spariformes > Sparidae > Sparidentex > Sparidentex hasta. The sequence goes on along the minus strand of JARJLU010017773.1, from coordinate 53,398 downwards.
TTTTTGTGTAAAACCTCCGTCTGGTGATGGTATAGGGATGTCTAAGTTCCTCATGTCAGAAATGCTTGTGCAGCAAAGGTTCCAGCCCCGCTGTTATGTAAAGGCCGCTCGTGATTCAGTATGATCAAATACCACTGCCCTGGTGTAGAAGAGTCATTTCCTGTTTTTACTGTACTGACTCCAATTTAACGGCTCTGCAGGGCGACTGTGGTAAAATGAAGTTAAATGACAACTTCTCTCGAGGGGAACTGCTGTGGTCTACCCTTCCCCACGTACATTCAAGCACGTGCAAATTCCAAACATGTGTGTGAGCGGGCGAGTTCAGTTTCAAGGTGAGCAAAAAACAAACAAGGAAGGTAGCTGGTGAGTTATTAACACTGAAACCGTGATGCTTCCTTTTTCACACGCCACTAATGCAATGTGAGCAACAGATAAGAGCATCGTTCATGTTGGTTATATTACAGGCTCCGTCGCCATCTAGTGGTTAGTAACTATGCTGGTGTGATTATCTGAATGTTGTCCAATGGTGCTCTCTAGTGTTCATTTAAGACATGATGCTGCATACTCTAATGCCTAACCTTTGTACAAAGAGCATCCTTTATTTAACTAAATCAAAGAACGTTACAGGAAAAATGTAATTAAATGATCTTTAAAAACTTAACCTAAACTCAGAATATTAGCTTGACAAAAACAATTTTTGACTTGACATCAAAGCATGCTAACCAGCTAACAACAGCATTATCCCAGTTCTCCAAGCTCTCAGTCCAGGCGACTAGCTGCATGGCTGACTAAACTATCTAGCTTTCTCTGGTCACAAATTCATACACATCACACCTTTAATTAAGTTTTAAAACATTATCATTTTTAAAGTACTTATCTATAAGTTTGGTCATTGCCGGACTTACTGAAACATGCAATACTACAGAGCAGAATTATTATCTAATAAAAAGTCTCACAAAAGTAAAAAAGAGTTCAAATCAGATGTTATACAGCGATAATATATAAGAAATAATATAGAGGTTACAGAAATAAAAAATACTCTTCCTGCAGAAAAATTCAATAACACTTTTCTTCCCCCCCCCCAAGTGTGATTATCGATGTATTGATGTGTAAGCACTATATCAACGTTGCAGCTGGTAAAACTGCAGCTACTTTAACTAACTTAATACATTGCTGTGCAGCCTGTGAGTTTTCCCACGTGGATCAGCCAAAAGTAGTTTCATAACTAGGTTTGAGAACAAAGACAGCAGCTCAAACACATCCCATTTCTGCACCTGATGAGTTTTTCACATCCTTACCCCCAAAATGGTTTTATTCTTTCCCCTCTCCCTCCTCTCTCTTTTTTCAGTCTCCATCTTTCCACCTTCAACTGTTGCCGGTCCATCATCCATTCTTCCATAACCCTAATTTCTTCTTCTGTCATCCCCCACTCCTTCTCCCCACTCCCTTAATCAATCCCTCCAACATCATTTCAAATCTCCATCCATAACAAGCAACAAGCATCTAGATTAATAACACTGTTGCCATGGTCTACGTGAGTGAACTCATAACAATATATAATCATTGATTTGTTGTTATATTTTGTATCATTGCAGCGTCAAATCAACTCAATGAACTTCATAACCAAAGCTATCATATAAATGTAGTAGAGTAGAAAGCACAGTTTTTAAGATAAGAAGTCTTGCCAAAAACGAGTACATCAAAACTGTACTTGAATAAGTGCAGTTACTTTCAACCACAGAGTTAAAATGTCCAGTAAGTTGTATTTTAAAAGTCGTAGATGGTAAATTACAAAAGGGTTTGTGAAACAGATAAAATCGACTCCACCTCGACAAACTACAACAGCAAAATGCTCATTTCACATCACAGGATCAGAAACAATAATCTGAGAAAATAATATCAAATAGCGTGGTGCTATTTTTCTGCATTATGAATACTTTTACTCACTATCGGTGACTTTTTTTGCTTGAGAAAGGATGTGAATACTGCTTCCACCACGTTTACTCCGTTGAGTGTTTGTGCCGTTGATATTTTGGAAGGACTGCTCATATTTGACTCAAGTTATGACCGAATCGGGCCTAATCTTTAACACTGTGTGTATCCTATAAGCTTCATCATCAGCTTTATAACGTTCAATAAAAATCTGACGACAAACTGTTGAAGCTCCTTGTGGTCTTTTTTTTTTCAAGTTTAGGTTTTTACTCATTTTAGTCATTCATTCCTCTCAACCACGCTCACTCATTACTCCTGCTGTCAGCCAGTCATATCAGTCCAGTCGCACACTCACACCTACATTATTAAACCTTTCGTCTTGCTGCTGTCTTTTCAATTATGAGTCTCTGTCTGCCTTGTTTCAGTCATGCTGCCTTGTTGCGTGCCCCCTCCACCCTCTGCATCGCTGCCCTGCCTTCACAAGATGTATCAGTTTCAGCATTTCATCAGACTGTCGTTCTCAGAAGAGTCATCGGCCACCACCTACACCAAAACCACCACCACTGTCTGGACGGCTGCTCAGGCCAGTCCCCCTCAATTACAAAACCTCCCTGTCTAAACCTTTTTGACACGAACCGGGTTGCATAACATACTTATCCTTTTTCAAAAAAATGTTTTAGTTAGTACTGCAGCTGCCCTTACTAAGCATGTACTGTTGCATGCAGTATGCATAAGATTTGGACATACTACTTAGGTATAACCTTGGCTCTCTTGCTCATACGTCTGTTGCATATTGTAGCGTCAAACTTTTCGTATGTAGACAAAGTATGCAAGCTGGAACGCAGTGAAAGAACTGTCGTCTGTCTCCGCTCACTCTGTGACTTAGTCGGTTAAATTTTTTCTGCAGAGAAAAGCATGCTGTCTTCCTACTAATATGACTGACTAAAACATTTTCTGGCAGACTTAATAGTACGGCAGTACTGGAACGCAGTTTACATCACCCGATCCATCATCCATCATCTGCTGTGATAAAAATGATCTTTACATTCAATAGTCTCACCAGGTTTAGTAACTATAGTCACCATATAAATACATATTTCTCTCTGAAATGCAATGGTGCAGAAAGTAAATGTATTTAGTTACTTTGCCCCAGTGTTTGTGGACATCTGAACGTTTAAAGTGCAAAATGGTGCAGTCAGATGAATGCAGACGGGAATAAACTGCAATGAACTGCAAGAAGATGAGTAAAGATGTCACCCTTACATTTGTCTATAAGTACACTGCACCTGACACACCAATCCATTCAGAATATGCAGGAGAAATAACATTTACACAGTCAGGACACCATCTTTCAGAAAATCCCATGGCGCCCGCTGCGGTGGGATTTGGCGACATCTAGCGGCTGTTTGTGATGCAGCACCTTGACAGCAGCCCTTTAAACCAACGTGAGCAGATTTTTTAGGCCTACGTGTTTTTTGGTCGGTTAAAACAGATTAGAATCTGCAACGCACTTTCAGATTCACTTTCAAATAGTGACACAGGACGAGGCTAATATTCCGATAATCAGGCTATATTAATTAAAAAAAGATCTTAACATTTTTCGTAAGAGCATAAAAACTGGAGCAATTAGTGGCCTGTTTCTGAGTATGCAATGAAAATACGTCATGGCATTACGTATATGAAAACAGACACGTGTCACCTTATATGACAGATTTTAAAAGTCTTTGTTTAATTTTTGCAGATATAGCCGTTAACACATTTTAGTTAAGTTAATTTTTTTAATTTTCCAATTTATAGAAACGCAAATAGCCTGGAAGATAAACAGTGAACGATCCGAATGTTTTCTAGCTTCTGACAAACAAACAAATCCAAAACAATATACATCTGTGTGAGACAGTTACATCTCCAAATATGTCATATAAAGGTTTAAATGTAAGATTTTTTTCATGGGGAGGAAAATTGTAGACATGTTTGGTTAAAAAAAATAAAATAAAAAATAAAATAAAATAAAATAAATCATTATAGCCCATGCATTGGCAGCAAAGGTGCACAGGAGCCTAGCTGCTGTTCAATACACGAAAAATTGAAATAAAAAAGCGGCTTCAAAGAAAGAGATATAAAGAAAAATACAAAGGAAAGAGAAGACATGATAGCTAGCCCCTTACTGCTAATAATTTACTCGTTTCCGCCCGGTCACTTTCACTTTAGCATTATGCTTTATTTCTTTCCACACAACGGAGAAAACCTCCATAAACACCTACAGAACCTGTAGAATATCTCCACAAACCAGCCTGAGGCGTGATTCTACATGGATGATCTGTTGTATTTCCTTTAAAAATCACATTTCAGGAGTCGCATCTCTTCATGAAGCATCACCATTACCAAATCTCCACCCTGGACCTACTGGATGCGAGGCGCTATTCAGAGGATGAGAGAAGAGAAGATTCACCTTTAATCGAGCAGACGTCCGATTATTCCCCGTGGAAGTTGTGCCCCGAGAATAATCCACGTATAAAAGGGAGTAAACCACGAATAAACCGAGCGAAGAAGCAAACGGTGTCACAGTGAGCCGGAGCGCTGCGTGCAGTTTCACTTTTACTTCTGAGCCTTCGGGCCAAATCTGCAGCGTCGCAGCAGCTGGTCTGAGGTCGGGTTACCAGCGGCTGCTGCCCTCTGTTAAAGCTTCAGCGTGTGTGTTGACTGAAAAAAAAAAATGACACAGGAATAACTTTTAACCAGAGAGAACAGGCGCAGAGATTCCGTGTGTTTGGATTTGAAAGGCCGCTGGAGGATCTGAAGCGAAGCTGAAATGAAACAGCTGGCCGTGTCTTCTTTGGGGGCTTCCCCTCAACATTTACAGAACACGAAAGTATTCCAACATGTGCTGCTTTTTATTGCCATTCACACTTTTGAAACAGTTTTTAAACAGTCATGAAAATGAAAGGATGTAAAAGTGAAACCAATCTTGCAGGCAGCTTACTGTAATTTACAGTCTGGAAGCATGCCCACACGTCTCAGTTTATCACCTCTGGATTTGTTCCCTTGCTAATGCGGAACATTTATTTCTCTTGACCTGAATAGATAAATGGCATGACTCTACACAGTAAGGCAGATGTTAAAGATGCAATATGGAAGAATAGAATGGGGGGGCAGCTTAACACCAGAGTGAATGCTAAGTGATGCTAACTGTCACCAACCCATAGCTTATTAGCTCCGTTAGCCGTGACGCTAGCAGTTCGAACTGGGAGCTGTGTTCACTGTCATCACGTCAAGTCTGTGAGTACATGCAACTGCAACACAAATATAAGCCGCTGATAGACAGAAGCAACAATATATAATTACATATTTCTGTTCTATCAACGTTATGGTAATGTTACAATAAAGTCCTTATTTATCTCATTAAAAAAAAAAAAAAATCTACAAAGTCATGTCTGTATTTGAATGAATTGTGGGTAAATAAATCAGTGACGTCTGCACAAAGTCCACTTGGACTGGATGAAATGTGAGTTTGGACAGACTCGCTGACTTCCCTTGAACTCGCCTGCAAAGTCCGAGAGTCCGGGTGTTTGGTTGCAGCCTCAGTGTTTGCACAGCTAACGCAGGAGCTTTGGACCAGGTCAGGCTGGGGCTACTGTAGCTGTTTAGCGCGCTAACTTCAGTAGACAGCGCTACAGCATAATACAGTGGAATGGTAACGTAAATGCTGCCGTTTATCCAACACTCTGTTCATAATTTGAGGTGATTTTTGAATGTTTTCAACAAAAACTATTACATATTGGCCCATTAAAAAGAAGCAGTTAGATGTCATATATGCTTAGACTTATCACTTAGACTAATCTATGCCACTTGAACTCTGTACAAACAGTCTGCCTCCTCTAATGAGTCGTTCAAAGCACAGCTCAACACTTTTGATCGTACTTTATTCGCCACTAACTAAAGGAGCAATATGTAAGAGAAGTTTAGATAAAACCATTCAGAGGTTACCTACGAATGACCAACAGAATGTGACACAGTGACAGTTTTAACCCTCTGAGGTCTGTGTACTCTGTCATAGAAATAACACAAGGTAGCGTGCTAACCAGCTAGCTGCGGCCTGTCCATCAAAGCTTCCAGTCTGGACAGCTAGCCCTTCAGCTAATTGAGCTAGCTAGCTAATTATTGTTACACTAATGGCAGGTAGCAGCAGTTAGAGTTTGCTCTGGTGGTATGCTGTCCCTTTCACCTTTAGTCGTTGTTTTACAAGTTTTCGGTGTTGTGCTACAAAAGTAAATTGTTGCATTAATGGATTGATTTAAGCGTTAACGGACTAGGCTAATACCCTTAATGTCTAATAAGGATTTGCAGTAATATTGCTACAGTTACTGGTAAAGTCTGGTAATGTGTTACCACTTCAAATTAAAACCCACGGGATCGCTGGAAACTTGTCTCTCATTAAAAGTCAGTATGGACTTATTACACAGTTAGATCCTCTGCCTTTGTTTGTATAGCACGTTGGAGATTTCAGATTGTTTTAAATGTAACATAGAAATACATTTCACTTGACAACGTCGTGACATTGAAAAGGCAAGGACTGGAGCGGTGCATCAGGCAGGGCCAAAGTGTTTCAATGATTTCCTCTCCCCCTCCTGTTTTCATCCCAGGCATGAACCACCTGAGGTTTACGCCTGTGCAGTCTGGCCATGCTGCCCACAGGTTCCTGAGAGGCGGATGTTGGCTGCCTGAGCTTTGTTGGATCGTGTAGGCAAACTTCTCCAGATCAGGTCAACAATGCTGTACTGTCTGATATTATGGCATGAATCCTGGGGCTTGTGTGTCTCAGAGCAGACCCAGCGAACGGACCATTGAACAATTCCATCTTCTACAGTCGACTGTGACTCTGTACGCACTCTGTATGTAGGTAAATAAACAGGCCTCGGCTACAAAGCTCTCCTTTTAATACCACTCTGTAAAAATACTTCACTGTTGGTTAAAGTCCTGCATTCAAAAAGTGTGTTAGTATTATCGTTGAAATGTACTTAGAGTATAAAAAGTACAAGCACTGGATTATTTTTGCATTTGCAACAGCTAAACAGATATTTTAAGGCAGATTGCCTTATTAGGAAAAAAAAAAAAACAGATTTGAGAACCAAGCCCCTTTTTAAAAACATTATAGAGTTAATGTTACTAATTGTTACTTAAATTGTTGTGAATGTTGTCAATGCTGTAAATGTTCTTTTATCCATTTTGGTCCATATTTTATATTTGTCAGAGCTGCTATATGTGTTTCATTGTGTTCCTCTGAAAACAATGACGATAAAGAATCTATTCTGCTCTGATCTGGATGTGGTGGACATTCCATTCATCGTGCTCCTCCTTCCTGCAGCCTTACAGTCAGAAAGTTCCTTGTTTCTGTCGTGTCCGTGAATCTCTATCACAACTCAGAAAGGGGAGGAGAGGAGAGGAGACCCTTCTGTGGAGGCTTGAAACGGGCTTGTCTGATTTTCTCGATTCTTCTCTCCCATCATGGGTAATACAGCATCTGTAAGTTATTTTATCCTACATTTATTTATCACTTCTACTAAACGGGAACATTTCTCATATTTGAAATGTTTTATTGCCGGGAGCTGCTGATGAGAATGGAATGCTTGAATGAAATGATAAAAGCTGTTTGGAGCATCTACACAATGTAGTGCTCTAAACGTTTCAGATGGGAGAGTTTGTGTGGTTTTTGCTCTGCGTGTCTGCAGTTGAACTCTTTTAACATATGATGTAACACAGGAGAAACTGAATTTTAAAAAAACAAAACCAAAAAAAAAAACCTCTTGTATTGTAGAAGTGCAGCAGAGAAGATGACGGAGACGAGACAGGTGGACCAGAACTGTTTTTGACAGCGGTTGGTAGTTTTTGAGTAAAATGTGCTCTTACTCCATTATTTGAAAACATTCATCTCGCTGCTTTAAGACCTTTTTATTCGATGCATCTGTGCATATTCCTTTAACAGGCAGCTGGTCCACCGCCTCCTGGCCGGAGCCATCTTGCCAGCCTGTCCAAAATGACGTCAGCAGAACCGTCCATTAATGTAAGATCACTTTGCCACACATATAGATTTATATTCATTTCTTCATTTTTATTGAAACAGATCAGTTCACAGACTCAAGTTAGGAACAATAGCTTGTATATCTGCATTGTGCAACACAACGAAATCAGTAGAAAAGAAAAGACAGGAACAAAACAACACAACATCTTAAACATGTTGGGGGGTTGACAGTACGACAAAATGTAAACCATAAGAACTGGGGACATAGCTTAAGGCCACAAAATAGGAAACTGTTAATAATAATCTATAAATGAGATACTCAGTGTGACACTATTTTATTATTATTTATTATTTTGCAGTAAATTTAAAGTTCAGGCTCATGTTTTTTTTTTTTTTTTTCTATGATGCATCATGTTGCGACCACCATCTTTCCAACTCATCCAGGTTCCAAGTTGGCATATTACTGAGGTGAGCATCGCCTCCTCATTGGCTCCTACTCTTAACAGCAAGCAAGTTTGTCTTATTCTGCCTGTTTGGCTAGCGTAACAACGCCCAAATCAGATGTTTGATTGGTGTTGGAAATTTCCAGTTGTGCAAGTTATAATCGCCACACTAAGCTCAGTGTTGCTCTTTCAGATTTTCCGTGAACAGATGAAAGCCTTGGGTCTCAGAAGGTTAGCGGCAGAGCTGGAGAGGTTCCTATGGGATGCAGCATTCACCCCTCCACACACCAGTTGCTGTGATTCTTCCTCAGGTAAATGTTGTTAGCTGATGGGTTCAGATTATACATGTGTGTTTGGACAGGGATTATTTTCTGGTGGTACTCAGAGGGAAAAAAATAAAAATAAAAATCAATTTATTTCCTTAAGGGACAGTCCAGAACATCATCATTTCTAACTTGCACTATAATTCAGTGCCATACAGAATATTTCATTTTCTGTGCCTGACCTTGCTTATATCATTATCACATCATTATGACATCATCAGTTATTTTCTCAGAGCTCCTGTCCAACTGTACCTTTAGGAGATGTCACTTTTCGAAATGTTCAAAGTTTAACCCACATCTCAACATTTTCCTCCCAGATCCCACAAACGAGTTCTGCGAGAGCTTTCATCACTCCCTCATGGTCTCATGGTGAAGACTTCAGGACAACACAGAGCTTTGACCACTGACCATATGGCTGCAAATTTGAGTTTTGCTTCAAGATCCTCAAGATATCATTGAAGGCTACGGGATATTGATCCTCAATTAAGAGCTCACATAGAGGTTAAAATACACTTTTTTGTTATTCCATAAGGAAGTTAGCTTGAAGAAAACCAGTTGGCTCGTGTGTCAGTGCAGTCTGTGGTTTCACTTTTATTTCAGTCAACATTCAGGCAGAATCTACAACATTGCTGCAGTAACTCCGGTTCTGCTGGGCTGAGGTCAGTTTACCACAAACCAAAATGGCAATTAATAAAATCAGCAGATACATAGCATCAGGATGTATAAGGTGACCTGTATGTCTTTAATTCTTCAGCAGCCAAGCGCTACAATTTGTGGTGTCTCATTGAATCTTATTCCAATGGATTTTAATTATGTACTAATAAAATTAATGAGCAATTTTTCTTTTATGGTAGGAAAAAGGTCCCCTCATACAAAAAAAAAACACAACCAAGACACACAAAAACACATGGAGAGTTGAGAATTTTCATTTTTCACATTTCAATCATAAATACTGAAGTAAAAAAAAAAAGTGTCTTAGTGACCATAACTGTCATTTCATGAAGTTTTGACATTAAAAAAAGAACAAAACCAAAATACAAACAAACAAACAAAAAATCAGAACTAACTACAACTTGGATTCTTTACTCTGGTTATCAATGGTGATCTCTCCAGTTTCAGCTTCCTTTTCTTGTTTTCCTCGTATCCTGTTTGAAATGGGACAGCATCAATTTTGTGTTGTCAAAAATGTCAATCTATTCACATTGATCCTGGTTATTTGACAAAAGTTCTAGAAACTGTGATATTTACTATTACCTTATCAACATTAAGATAATTAAACAGCACAAGGGAAAATGGTAATCAGCTTATTGTTATGTCTGGCCTTTGTTCATTAACATTACCACATTGTGTCTGTCAATAAACTACCTTCACTGACAAATGTATTTGCATGTCATTCATTTCTCCATGTCATAGTTGTATTGAGAGCTTATTTAACATTCCCATGAAGTCAAAATTGCTGTTCAAGTGGGTTTATCATATAAGTAGTTTAGAATGTATTTTTTTTAAAATGGTATTTTGCATTTGGTAACTTCCTTGCACCATACACACCCATTTGGTGTTGCAAAAGGTCCCTATCGCAAGATGGCCTCTTGTTTCTCTTCATTTCTGATTTTAGTAGTTATAGTATGTAGTTAGAGTAGTAATGATCCTAACTGCTGGTAGCTCGGGATTAAGCCAAACATAAAGCCATGATCTTTGCAGCGGCTGCATCCGTGCTGGTTGTGAAACAGTGTGCTGTGATCATGCCATACATTTATGTCCAGTGTGCAAAACTCACCCACATATCTGCTGCATTTGTGGTATGGTCTCTGGCAACGGCTTTCCATAGGTTTCTGGGAGGATGAGACTAGAGATGGCACCACAAATAGCTAAGCCTCCCATCAGTACGTATGGGAGTGCTTTGTAGTATCGTCCTGCAAAAGAAGCCAAAAAACAAAAACATGAGAAGTGATGGGAAAATGTAATTTGACTGACACCTGTCCTGAAGTCACCATTTTAATGGGGGAAAAAAAACAGTTATATTGAAAGCTATATTGAAAAGCAATGCCTTTGTCGCTTTCTAAATGCTCAGAAAAGAAAACTAAATATCAGCCTACCCAGATAAATGATGAAGGGAGAGATGATGGTTCCGATCCGAGCAGCCACTGAACAACATCCCATTGCTGTGTTTCTTATAACAGTGGGGAAGAGCTCTGATGAAATGGCATACACCACACAAAATGAAGATGTGATGCCAAACTTCCCCAACATCTCAAGGAACACAGCCACGCCCGGTAAAGCTGAGGAAATAACAAAGGAATAGCCTTAATTACAAAAAAACACTAAAAAAGTCATATGATATTCACAGAAAATATCTCCATTATTATCCATTAAAAATGAGGGAAAATAGATCAATTTTAAAACATTTTTTTTAGCAGAACATCAATTCACCACCTTGACGAAGACAAACAATCAAATAACTGTAAGTTGGAATGGCTAGAAATGTTGTAGAGACAATCATGGTTCCCAGAGGATAAATCCTACAGACCTCAGAGATCCTCTATACTGACTTTTCATCCAGAGCCCTCTTGGGGTTCACATTTATTGTTTTGAGTGACATGTCTTCTAATGACTGGATTTGGTACAGCCATTTTGTCACAGTTTGTTATAAAACTAAAAAGTCAACCACCGGGTGGTGTTGTGGTGTTTAACACTCACCAAAGCCCAGAAAGAAAACCTTGAAACGCCGGTCCCTTCCTTTCACTGCAACTGTCAGACTTAATAAATCATGCGCTGTATGGTGGGCTGGGCTGTCTATCATGCAGGGAGCATTTTGTTATACTGTTATCTTTAATCCCACCATATTTATTTATCATTTCCTTCTTGTTCGTTTTTTCAGTTTTCTTTCACAGTTTGGTTTGGTAGAGGAAACAAAATCATTGGTTAAGTTTCGGATAAAACTCACTGGGTTGAAACAGACCCTTTCACAGCATAAACCATGTGCTACAAAGGATGACTCCTTCCATTTGAAACGTTATGGCATTGGAAAACCATGGTTGATCAGCTGCAGTGATGTTCCTGGAGCAACATTAATGGTCATGTATCAGGAACTGGGCCTTTGTGTTCATCACGAATTAGCAAATATTTGTCGTATTATCCTTTAAGTCAAAGCACAACTTTGCCAAAGTGCAGCCTTAAAGAGCTGCTAACGTGGCTGAATCAGAGACTAAATCAATATGCAGTATGGTTTTGAGTTTTACCTATTGGGATGAGGTGAACACAGAGGATCATAATGCCTCCCAGGAAGAGTGTCGATGACTGGCAGAAGCGCCTGGAGCAGTACTGCAGCAGTAACATGGCAATAATGTAAGCCGGCACTTCGGTCAGAGCAGACAGGAAGCAGTTTAAGTAAGGGTCGCCATGCAGGTTTGATGTGTTGAGGATTAAAGCGTAGTAACTTATGGTGATGGCGACCCTGCGGAGACATTCAAACAGCACATGAATACACATGGGATGGGAAAAGTAAATCAAATTTTCTGATTCTAATTTGGGAAGGAAGGTGTAAATTCTGTGAAGGAATCTAAGGCTCACCACAGAAAAGAACACAGTAATGTAACAGAGAGGACATTGCAGTTTTTCAGGATAACTGAAATGTTGTATTTCTTGTCTTTCATAGCCAGTGCATCTTCGATCTGTGGAAAAACAAGAACAGGTGCAACAATTAAACAGAGGTCCAGCCATGAATGTGCAGAAATGAAAAAAAAAAAGAGCCTGTCAACACAAAGCATGTTGTCATAGACACAGATTATTCATATAGCCATACAGATCTGTACTGGACATTACATTCGGTTACAGCTTGTTTTAAATCGTGACACAACAGCATTTGTAGCGCGACTTTGGAACGTCCTCCCGCTCCATATCAGACAAGCCCCCCTCACTGTCCATTTTTAAAACTCATCTTAAAACCCATTTTTATTCTTCGGCTTTCAACCCAGCATGAGACTCTGCTCTTGTTTTAGTGTTTTATTGTTTTACGTTTTTATTGTTTTATTGTTATTATTTTGTTGCCCATGTTTTTATGTTTTATTTCTTTTCATGCACAGCACTTTGTCCCAGGTGTGGCTGCATAAAGCACCTTATAAATAAAGTTGAGCTGAATTGAGCACTGCATTTTAAGTATAAAACATGAAACACCGCGTTTGCTGTAAAGACAGTTTGTTAAGAAGGTGATGACACACAGGACTGATGAGCTCCACTTATCTGATGTATACCACATAAACAGCAGATTACAGAGTTACAGTCAACTAGTCTTACATGTGTAGCAGCTGAGGTTCATCTTTTTTCTAGCAGCTGGTGTCATTTACATGTGATTTAAGTTAAACACAGTAAAGTTTTCAATATGTGCTGCCTTCAGATTTCAGATCATAAAAGAATCCAATTTGAAAATATTCAAATATTAATTGAATGATAACTATATAATGTTTTTAATGATGCTCTTGCTTTAAGAAACAAAACAACATTTTGTTTTTCGATGCTGTCTTGAAAGTATCTGCTGGTTGGAGAGTGATTTATTCATTCACTCTCAAATCTTTTTGTCAGTTGTCGCACTGTGCTGCTGTGACAACCCTCCCTGCTCTCTCTCCCTCCTCTGACATCAGCAGGGTCGGCAGCAGCATTGGCACCACCTGGGCTGCCAGAGTCTGGGTGCTGGCAACTCTCTCCTGGAGCTCAGTAGCAGTTTTGCTCTCCTACCAGAGACACATTGTTTGGCATTTGGGTTTCTGTACACCCTTCTTACAACATTACACACGGACTTCTCCACCCATGCATTCACGTACACCACTGACTACACACGCCATGATTAGTTTAAGTTACTTTTTAGAGTTACTTTTCCTTCAATAAGCAATTAGTTAATTGTGTCCTGTGTGCATCTCCTTGCTTTGTCATGGCGTTGATTTTAGGAGGAACCGTCCGGATCCTGCTGCATGCACTATTCATGAGGGAAATGTAGAAATTTTAGGCACAATGTTTGGCTCCAGACTCAAGTTTGACAAAAACAGTCTTTTGTTAAACGGGGCCAACAACGTATCCATCTACTGTGGAATATGAATTCTTTAAATGTTTCTAAGAGCATTTTGTGTAACTTTTATCAATCTTTAATCAAGAAGAACTGTCTCAGCAGCATTATCAAAGTCTGTTCCAAGATCACTGAAGTCCAGCTAACAGACTTAAGCTCCATCTGGAAAAAAAACGAGTTATCCAGAAAGGTCATTAGTCATCCTGACCACATCCTCAGTCAGGAATTCTGTTTGTTGCCCCCCAGTCGAGGAAGACAAACAGATTTGCAAATTAATTTATTCCTCCGGCCATCAGGCTTTTGAATGCTGCTGACAGCTAAATGAACACAGGCCAGGCATTGTAAACTTGAGAGCCTTACTGTGTATATTTATTCATTAGTCATTTCCTAGTGTTACTTGCTGCTAGCTCCGGTTACCTATGCCAACCTGTGGTACTGACAGAATGGATGCTGTATGTGTTTTTGTTGTTTCTATGTTTCTATGTGACTTGAGGCTGCAAACTGAATTGCCCTGCAGGGATAAATAAAGTTGTTTGAAATTAATTGAAAAACAAAGCTTTAAATGGCTTGAGTTTCCTGTCAAACCGAAAACAATGGCTGAGGCGCATGTCGTGTATGTTTATAATTTGAGAAAAATAAAAAATAGCTGTCAAAACTTACCTCAGCTGGTGTAAAAATGTCCTGTGGAAGCTTGATGTTATTCATTTTGGCAGCTTTTCTCAGTATGGCTTCAGCCTCCTTCACTCTTCCCTGATAGAGCAGCCAGCGAGGAGACTCTGGGAGTAACCTGGAGAGTTAAAACACAGGAACACTGTCTGAAGAAACACACAAACAAGCAGAACTAAGAGCACCAAACTACTGACATGCTGGTGACACTGAAGCAAGGAATATCACATCAACCTTTAACCATAATCAAAATAGGCCTGGTCACACCAGCAAGAACAAACTGTTGAATCAATGCCACATATTTTCACAGTGCTTAAACCCAGAGTCACCCTGCACATGTGACAGCGGTGGGGGTGTTAATAATCTGCCAGTGTGAGGGCCGGCATCTAAATTTAAAGCCCCGCCTTGTCAGGTAGGGTCAGAGGTAGCTCCCCGCCTCTATAAGGGCAGGTGAGGGCAATTAATGCTTCTTCATTTGAGGTCTGGTTGTGTGGCAGGATTGCTGTGTCCATGCAGTTAAGGGTGCCTGATGGGTAATCTAATTTGGTCTCTTGTATATTTAGCTGTGGTGTGGCTGCCCTGAGTGATCCAGACTGAGCATGCTCTGTAGCCCTGTGCTTAAGAGGTATGTCTGGGTGAACTTTGGGGTTTCATTAAACTGTAGGCATATCGCTAATATGATAATAATCTCTTCAGGCAGATTCAGCTCTCCCTTTTTAAAGACAGAGTAGAACCTTTCAACTATTGTGTCGCTATTCAACAGAGCTCCATCTTGAACAGGGTAACTGAAACCAGTATTGTAATGTAGGAGGGTTCTGCCCTCTGAGGTATGTTGTCAGCTGATTAGACTTCTGTTTTCTTCCTCCTTATTGCAGATTTAAGGCCAGACTGCTGCTTTGCCTGAACCAGTTTGCTAAGGCTGGTCCCTATAGACGGTACAGCTGAAATTATTTGTAGATGGTTGAATATCATCTCTTTATACTGTTGACCTCATTAATACTGAATACCTGTGAAACTGAACCAACTGAATCTCATTGTAGTTTGTCTTTTGTTTTGATTAGGCAGTGGGACAACCTGTGGGGAGTAGTTGTGGGATATGCACCTCTCCTTGCATGCTGTGTGGTAAATTTTCAAAGGTAGTGGTCACTTCACTGGTTGTAGGATTGATTTTCTTGCCGTGTAAGTTGTAGCGTTTGCAGTGATCAGTGTGCGCACGAGGTGGTTTCTATTGGGGTCTGCGATAGAACCTCCCTGCGGTAAGCGCCCAGTCCTGCCTATTTCTTGCAACTGTTTATTTTTGTATTTTAATGTGATTGTGAAGCATTTGCTATTCATACTAGTTGTTTCAACTTTTCGTATTGTGGAATGAAATAATTTGCGCTAGTCTTACGATGATTCTCCTTTTTCAGGTCTTTTGCCAGTATAATTTACCTTTTTTAAATAAACTTTATTTGAGAGCTGAATGCACGTCAGCGAAGTTTGTCGTTAATTACGTGGCCTACAGAAACTGAGCCACGGTGCAACCAAATGGAAAAAAACACTTCCAAGCTTTCAGAAAACAAACAGCCTAAGAAGGGCGAGGTTTATTTGGCAACGTCGCTTCACAATGAGCTTGTTGGAGGAGGATGTAAAACCAGAGGACATCTCGCCCTCTTTGTCTCTCTGCAGAATGTCAGTCGACTGGAAATGGCCTCATTTTCTCAGATACAGTGCAAATAAAAGACAGGTCTATCCTGTGTCTGTGTGGGAAAACTCTGCTTACAAGTACCTGAAACAATATGCAAGAGGCTTTCATATTAGGTTTGTCCACCATCAGTTTTGCCCTACCCCTAACCCATCCACTGTGAGGATGTATGGAGATGGAAAAGATGTGCTGGCCTAACCAAACTTTCCATTTTTGTCAAAGGATTGGAGTGTTTTGTTTTGTTTTTTTGCCTTTTTCTAGTGAGGCTAAATGAGCTACTGAGCATGGAGGGGGGGAAACACTCGCTGTAGCTACATCATAGTATGCAGATGGTCATGCTGTGTGGCAACAAGCCCATCCGACACAGGAATGCAAACTCGAAAAACCACGGGAGGGTTGAATGGAGGCTCTTTAAAAACAAAGAAGGCTTTAATGAAAGAGCAGCTGGGAGCTGCTTTCCTAAGCTTTGCTGTGAGAATGCTTCCCGAAGTCAGCTCTGCATGGGCCAAGCAACATATAAAGTGCAGTGCAAAAGTTGCAGTCTGGATTAATGAGCACAGACATTATGTCATCTAGAGCCCAGCACCAGCTTTTTCCTGGAACAAAGACATGCATTCTGACGTGCCATTTTCTTGACATTTGTTCTGGCATTATAAATGTTTTTAAACATCACAATAACACAAGTTAACCACCTAGTTTTTCTTTTTAAATCTATTCTTTATTTCTTTAGGTTGATTAACTACAGTAATTACTGTCTGCTGGTGTTTTTAAAGTTGCCTTTGTGTAGCTAATTCAATAAAGAAGTAACAGCAAAGAGTAACCAATTTTAGCTGAAAGGCCAACCTCATCCGCCAGAGACTGACAATGAGTCATAGTCGCAGTTTATAGACACACTCGGATCCCTTGAGAAACAGATATTCAACAAAACAATATCCAGATGGCCAGATGTCTTTCGATGTACCCACAACACCAGATGAGCACATTCTGACAAACACTTTCTGATACATCAGTGAGTTCACTGCTCAGAAGTAAGTCACAGTTCCCACTTAGGCCATTATAATTCACAGTGTTGAAATGTGTCTTAAACTGTGAGGTTATGGGTCAATACGTGAAATAAAGCAGTTCAAGGTAATGCAAGGTAACAACAATATGTGCGGTGAAATGCAAATGATACATTTGTTAACAACAGATTTTGTACTTAAACCAGATGTCTATATGTTGCTGTGTGAGGGCAAGTTGAAATATGATGGATGCTTATTCTTACCACCATAAAGGAATGTAAATCAGGCCAATGGCAGCCATGGGAATCAGCAGCAACCGCCATTCACGGAGGAAGTAAGCCACACCTGGCATTACCATGTACCCCACAGCTGAGCTCATGAACACCCCGAGGGAGCAGAAGACCACTCGGGCTTTTGGGCTGAGAGTTTCTGTACCTGTAGGTGTGATAAATTTAAACTTATCAGAATAAGTCTGAGACCAAAGTTTCTTGGTGCTTCACTGCACTTTGGTTCTGTTGAGGCACATTTCATGTGACAAAGCAACAAAGAGGAAGAGAGATCATATGCAACCATATGCCACTGTCAAAGAAAACGCAAGTGTTTATTGGAAAACATACCCAGCACGAATGCAATAGTATAGTTGGAAAATCCTCCTGCACCCGCGAAAAAGAAAATGAGGGTGAAGACCTCCCAGCTTGGGGAGAATATCTGCGCTGTGATGGACACAGTCTGAAGAGCCATCATGAGAAAGAGAGCCGGCCTCCTCCCATATCTGTGTAAGAAATACAGTTTGCAGCTGAGTAAGTGATGAAAAGGTTCTCTAAAAATGTTAAAGACAATTGTGAATACAATACAGTACCTGTCAGACATCTGGCCAGAGAGAAACGATCCGACTAGCACACCGATGTAATGGATGGAGGTGGTCAGTGGGGTTTTGTATGCGTTCTCACACACCAAGTCCCACTGCAAAATCAACACATTTTAAAAAAGAATAACTAGCAACGTCCATATCACGTAGATCTCTTTTGTGAGATAGAAGCTAAATCAAAAAATGAAGCTGTAAAATTACTTTATTGATGTTATTTAAGTAACAGTATCCAAAGTCTAATCAGTGTCTGCACAAATATCCAATTTGGTACTGTTTCTTTAAATTAATACGAGTCAAATTGGATGGCACTAAACCCAGGATGTGGCAACCATGCCAATGCAAAATGTGGTGGGGAACTTGTTTTGCAAGTGAGGAGGAAGGTCCTGGCATTAATATTACCAATTCCCTGAAAAATAAGGTAAGAGCTGCTAGTTTGTTTTTACTGTTAGCTATGAGGTTAGCAGGATGCTATGTGGGGGACAGTTGTTGTTGTTCCCCAAGGTGATAGGGAAGGTAACACTGTAATACACTGTAGACTACAGCCAAAACAAGACGACTGTTAACTATACACTGTGCTCTCTCAATCTCAGTTCGACCCCGTTTATGGTAATCCCTAAAAACTATTTCACTGGTTCGGCATCACACAGAGTTTTGCTGGATAAGATGGAAAAATCAGAACCAGTAGGTCTATATTCGGATATTAGTTAAAAGCTTACAAGGCAGACAGTCAGCATGTACATAGATCTGACTTGTGATAACAAATTCAAACAAAAAAAAAAAAGGAAGCTATGATTAGTACAGGCCCTATTATATATGCCTTAGCATTGCACCAAATCTGACCTAATTGTCAGAGCTGAAGAAATAAACATCCTACCGCTTGTATTCTCACTTTGATTCCCAAACTAGAAGGAACAAAAACAAACATCCTCCCCCAAACGTACGCATGCTATTTCAAACATAGATAGCTGTCATGACTGACAGGCTGGAAAGCTTCTAAGCTTCACTGACATCTTGGAAATCCCAGTGACTGCAATGAACAGACTGATTTACCTTGGCTGAACTTCTCTATCTTATCCCACTCATAACAGAAGACCTAATCACAAATGTGTCTCCCAGCCTGTTATGATATGTTCAGGGAAATAACCATAAACAAGGGTGTATCATTAAACAATAAAAGTTTGAGCCAAAGTCGTTCTTGAGTAAAAGTAAAGATATCGTGTGCTGTATATGTGGTAAGTATTAACTTCATTCAAGGTGATTTCTTTGTCATTATAAAAAACAGGGCTGCATACCAAAACTAAAGTTTGTCATTTTCATGATGCTTCTCATAAACAGTTATGTATATTACATGTACATATGTATTTCTAAACATGTGTACAAAATAACTGCACTTTTTAAATTTGATTGATGATGGTGGTCTGCGTTCTCATTCTGAATGTTCAGCATCTGGGAAAGGCTGTCCATCAACTTTCACTGCAGCATTACATAACATTTTTACATAAAAATAACATATAATAAAATAATAAAAATAACGAAATCATTTTGATGGTTCAGCATCTTGTGACAGGGTAAATGGCGTCTCTGTCTCAGCCACTCCGCAACCCTATCACTTGTTTCTGCACAGGATCACAGCATTACATACATGTTTATTTCAAGATAAAAGTTAATATATAAGACATAAGATTCTTATGAGGTAATGAGTTTTGTCAGTAGTGTTGCAATCAGAAACTGTGGGGGGGCCTCAAATTGTACTAAATGTCAATATCTACATAATGCTGCTTTAAAAACAAGTGACTTTGGTTCGGATGCAGTAACTAGTAACTCATGATAATACTATCAGATAAATGTACTTAATAAAAACTGCAGTATTTGCCTCCAGTGGAAGTATAAAGTAGCAGAAAATGGAAATACTCAAGTAAAGTAAAAGTACTGTGCAAAATTGTACTTAAGTACAGTACTTGAGTGACATTACATTAAAACATTTAACTATTGCACACCATTAAGAATACAAACTATGCAAAGTCATTCACACAGACAGTATACTTGATAATGTTAACTGCTTCTGATAACTGGACAGTAGCATTTCTTTGTAAAAAACGAAAACAGCATTTAAAGTTAATTGATGAGTTATCGCTCACCTCTGTGACAATAGTTGACTGGTAGATTTTCTTGCTGTACGTCCAGCCATCCCGACAACTCTCCAGAGGAATTTCACTCACATTCACATCCAAGTTTGGCATGATATCATTCTGGGAGTAGTTCCTGACAATTTCTAGGTTTAGCCTTGAGCAAGAGCTGCGCTTTTCAATGCCGTTGTCTGTCACCAGCGGAATTATCTCATTTCTCCACATTTCACTGATGCTGTAGTTTTCCGGGATGTAGCACTCGTGAGGTGGGGTATCGGCAACAAATACTATGTAGATGCCAATAAACCCGTTCGGAAAGATGCTGATGGCCAGGGCTAAAAAAATCCTCCGCTGAAAGGGTCCCCAGGATCCAAGAAAAGACGTAATGCTGTCATAGTCTCTGATGGTTTGGTTGCTCATTACCTGATCAAAAAGCTCAATATTTAAAAAAGACAGGAGGAAAAATAAGCAAACACGTCTTCAAAACCGTGGGGCACAAAAGAGAGTGTGAACTACTGCTCTGAGACAGGCTTATGAGCCATCAAGCTGAGTTCAGGCTTTATAATCCTGGGAGGTTACACAATTACAGTCCACACTGAAGAGCACTCTGGAAAAATAGTCTAACTCGACTTTAGCTAATGAAGAACTTGATGTGTTACATAGAGCTTTCAAATATATGTACTTTATAGATTTAGATGTTTTCTATAGAATCAGAGAAATAAGAGAAAAGCAGTCACTGTGTAAGGTGTTATGGAAAGGAAACATCTTTCCAGGAAACCCTGGATCATTGTCGAGCAGAGGTGAAACATTTATGAAGCATATCAGTATCAGTGGAGCTGTTTTATTTTTCTCAGAAGCTGGTTAAAAGATAAAGAAGACCTTGTGGCTCGAGCAAGTGTGACAGTTTATTCATTTACACATGAGCTTCTTTGTAACCTGTTTCAGTGTAGCAAAACTGTTAAACGTAGCCTACACTATACTTTCTGAATCTTACTTTCTTTAATCAGACTCCAATTGAAGATTAATTTTTGCAGTCGAAAATTTAGTGTATGCACATTTTGTTCTACAACAAAATGCTCTCAGGTATTTTCTTTTTAGATTTAGATGTTTTCTATCAACCTGTTTCACTTTCAGTCTCCTCCAGGTAGTTTCCATTGGAATCACTTAATTTTACGTCAGTCTCTAGCCTCTGAGATATTTGACAACAGTGTGTCTTGCTCGCCCATCACACTTAAATACTCTTTTCAAATTGAGCTTGAAACACTTAAAAAAGAGTGCTTTATCAGGTGCTTCCTACAGCAGCGAAAAAAAAAAAAAACTGATTGCAACACACTAGAAGCCTCACTCACTCTCCTTTCATGTGCAGGCTCGGATGTAGATATCAGTTATCTAAATTGGACCATGATAAAGATGTTGTATTCACTTTCCTGGTCACTTCAAGTCTTTTTAATATGCTCATCTGACGGGGTGGTGGCTTGGATCTGGGGTGGGGGTTTCTTAACTATCTTTCTTTGTTCTTTCACATTTTCTCTTTCTTTTTGTAATTTTAACTATTGGACGCTGATTGTGCATGCTGCTGTTATTCAACACAACACTGTCCTTGTTGTTGAGAGTCGAAGGTTGTTAAATAACTGAATGTTAACAGAGTGTCTATTGCGTCAAAATAATCAAACATTAATGAAATTATAATACTGTCTTGCTATGAGACCATACTTGAAGTTTTTGCAGCAACCAGTCCAGTCAGGCATGAGAATGGAGATTTGTTAGGAAGGAGCACAGACAGATGGAAAATACAAGACACTGAAGAACTCAGAAATTGCTAATTCCACAGAGAGTACTTCTCTCTTGTGAATGAAATAAATATATCTGTCTTCACAGAGACAGGGCTTGAAGCAGGAAAATATCCTGTGCCTGAATTTTTTTATGCATTGGGGGGTGTGCCCCCCCCCCATCTTGAAGGATATCATTGTTAGGGCCCATGCAGGGAACTATTGTTTTTCTAAGGATTTTTTTTTTCTTTGACCCAAATGATCACATTTTTCACTGCCTGAACATACCCCAAAACTCACCAAACTTGGAATAGAAGTCACACCTGGCAGAAAATGTTATAATCCACTGTTGTCCTGAATTTCAACCACTAGGTGGCGCTACAATCAAGGGAAGTGTGTTTTGGCTTATAATTCGCATATACTTTGTGCACATGTTCAGTGAATCGTGCTGAATCTCGTGGAATAGGCCACGCCCATTTCTGCTGACCGCCTTTTTTTTTTTGCAATTTGGCAAAATGTCAAAAACCTACTTTTTCAAACTCCTCCCAGGCGATTTCACTGATCTGTAGGAACCTTGGCACACAGCATCTATGGACCCTCCTGACAAAAATTACTTAAAAGAATTTCGATAGGCCAAACAATACTCAACTAATTGAATAACAACTTCATGCATATTGGCGCTCTTTAAATTGAAGTAATTTATATCTCCACATCGGTTCTTTGGATTAATGCAAAACTTTGTACAATTACTCTCAGTGCCCTCCTGAGGACAGCTGAGGTAGGGTTTACTGATCCGCCACTAGGTGGCGCTCTGGTAGGCGTCTAATTTAATATTTGGCACTGTGCCCACACCCTAACACTTATGGAAATGAAATTCATTTGTGTTCCCTGGATTGATGAGGCTGTGTGTAAAATCTGGTGCAAATCGGCCAATAGGTGGTGCTCTGGTCGCAGTCTAGTGTGAATGGAAAGTAAATGGGAAAATCTTCAAATCCTCTTCAAAACCCATCGACTTTCAACCTCTTCTTGTGCTTCATACTTTGAGCTACAGACACCATTCCACCTTTTAAAGAGTCAGAAGACCTTGAACTGTTGGGCAAGTATTCAGCATTTTAAAATCTTTTACGGTTTTGAAATCATCACAGTTTTAGTTTTAAGGATTTTTAGGCCATCTTCTGATGTTAAAATGTGTGTGTTGCATGAGCTAGAGTGCATGACATGGAGTCCATGTTCATATGAATAAACACTCTTAATTACAAATTCTCTAACCTCATTTGACCATCAGTGAAACACAAAGAAGGAAAAACTCAATAACAGCTGTGTAATCACAGTTTCTGTATGCAATGATGATGCTCAAATGAGGTTAGACACATTGTAATTAGAAGTGTTTATTCATATGAACGTGGACTCCATACATGTAGCAGTGTATCTGTCTTAAACAGCCAGGGATGCATATCTTAGCAAGCTCAAAGCAGCTTTGACATACACCCCCTCTCCCGACACACACGCACACATTTTATTTTTTATCAACTTTGACTTGGTTGAGCAAATGTAACCATATATGTCTATGAATGTAACACCCATTCAGTAGTAGCCTACACATTTAAAATCTGATTGCAGAACAAATTGATGAAGAACAGGGAAAAGGCTGCCTTAAGAAATGTGAAGAATGTTCTCATAATCTCTCAAATCTACAAAATCAGTAAAATATGGGCCCCTGATATAAATATATACTTATAGTACCACACGTTAAACCGACAAAGAACAAGTCAATACTTTCAAACTGAATTTTGCCATAGAAATCACTCAATTGAATGATCCGTAGCCTACTACTGCATTTGTTGCGCACGTTCCCACTAGCGGCATGCAGATCCCGGCGTGCAGGCACTTCTCGGCATGACACCTGTGGACTTCAAGCCCTGCAGAGACATCACTTTTGACTTTTATTCAAGAAAAGTACACAATTCCTCCACAACAAGGGTGAAACTATTGCCAAGTGAAAAGCGCTCACACCATTTTTCTCCCTCCATTCGAGAGCAGTCATTTATAGAAAAGTTGAAAACAGAAGGTAAGACGGGTTAAAACATGCTGAGAGTTGAGAAATTCCACACAAAATTGTCACAGCACTTAAAAAGTGTTCATTTGAAACATTTTTAATGATCACTTTGCAAGCAATGTGTTTACAGTAAGTAAAGTAGGATACAAAGGCAGTTGTAAACTGGGACATTTGAACAGATGTTGTCTAGTTACAGTCTTTGTCCACCACTGTCATCCATGACAGAACCTTTGACACTAACAAAGAACAAGGAAAAAAAATCTATACAAAACAAAACAAAAATCAAAACCACCTATAATTTGGATTCTTTACACTGATATTCGTCAGCGCTCTCTCCTTTTTCAGCTTCCTTTTCTTGCTTTCTTCTCCTGTTTGGACATATAGAGGACATTTAACATCAGTGTAACCGCAGAGACATAGAAGTGAATTGTTCTACTACAGATTCATAACAATGCACACATCTTGGCATGTTACACATGTAAGAGCAACAAATGGTAATAATCCTGCACTAATAGGATCAGCACATTCTTTGTCATTATGAAAACCAGAAAAAAAACATTTAGAGTACTGTTTAATGTTACTGATTTAATTTCCCATTGGAGTTACTCATTCTTCACCCATTAATGAATTCTGGATGCATTTGAAATGCTGCATCCATAGCACTGAAACAGGGCGGAGGAGATCGATCAAGAGACAGACGTGTAACTGAGTTCAGTTTCGCCGCCTGCCTCGGTGTGTAAACTCACCCGCAGATCTGCTGCATTTGTGGCATGGTCTCTGGCAGAGGCTTCCTAAAAGTTTCTGGCAGCAGGAAACATAAGAAGGCACCAAAAATGGCCAAACTCCCCATCAATATGTATGGAAGTGCCTTGTAGTATTGTCCTGCAAAAAGAAGCCACAAATACAACAAGAAGTGAGGGAAAAACATACATTAGAAAAACTGACACCTGATTGAACAGCTTATTGGCACATCTGAGAGGCAGGAACCTGAGAACATTTTGCATTTCTGCTTGAAAAATGAACAAGGTAATTAAATTATTATTGAAATAGGTTTTGATTCATTTTCTGTTGCTTGACTAACATTAACTGATGCAGCACTGCAGAAATTATTACAACTGCAGCTACTTCGGTCAAAGAAACAAACCTTATCACCAGCTAAAAGCTCAAAATAGAAAGAAATACAGATAAATATACTTACTCAGATAGACGATGAATGGGGAGATGATGGTCCCAATGCGAGCAGCCATGGAACAACATCCCATTGCTGTATTTCTGATAACAGTGGGGAAGAGCTCTGATGAAACGGCATACACGATACAAAATGAAGACGTCATGCCGAATTTCCCCAACATCTCCAGAAACACAGAAACAGCAGGTAGATCTGAGGAAATAAAAAAATAATAACTTTTATTACAGCAAAGAAAAAAGTTACAATAATGATAACAATAATAATTTAAAAAGTAAGTAAAACGTAAAGTCCATTAAACACTAAAATAAGATTGTGAACTGATATACATGATATATAAGCATTTCTGTCTGTGGTGGATTTTTGTGTTTTGCCTTCTGCTGTGCCTGCAGAGGTGCACTGAGATGGGCGGAGCTTTCCATTCACCGGAGCTGCTGACACACACGCACCTGCAGCAGGTTGGCAATCAGCGCCTGCTGATAAGCTCTGGCCTTCACGACTCTTTCTGTCAGATGATTTCATCAGTCAGACATAGTATATGGCTCTGGCTTTATCGCCTTCTAGTGTGACTACTTTTGTTTTCTTTCTGTCGTCGGGGGGATCTAACATTTCTTTATCTCCAGTGAACACCAGCATGTCCAGGTACCACTGGCTCCACTTCCAGCAACCTAGCTCTCTGCAGCCTTGCTGTGTGCCCATCTGAGTCCCAGCTACTCACCACGCTAAACACCAGCGCCAACATGAGCAACCTCTTCTCAGATAAATCACCTTGCACGCTACTCTCTGCCTCATTGTGTGCTTTTGGGTTCAACTACCTACAACAAAGTGTAACAATTTCAGATGTACCTATTGGGATGAGGTGAACACAGAAGATCATAACGCCGCCAAGGAAGAGTGTGGATGACTGGCAGAAGCGCCTGGAGCAGTACTGCAGCAGTATTAAAGCAATAATGTAAGCTGGCACTTCTCCCACAGCAGACAGGAAGCAGTTTAGGTAAGGGTCCCCATGCAGGTTTGATGTGTTGAGAAGTAATGCGTAGTAACTAATGGTGATGATGATCCTGCAGAAACATTCAAAACAAAGACAAATAGGACAGTTAACAACATTTTTTAGATGTGACTATCTTTTATAGCTAACAGGTTGTTTTTTTTTTGTTTTGTTTTTTTTCCCATTTGGGCATGAGCTGTGGAGGAAGGTTTGAAGTGTGACCATTACTTATTTAATCGACTTTTGGTGTACAGCAATTACTGTGTGTTGTGAGGGAAATCGTAGACTTACCACAGAAGTGAACACAGCAATGTAACAGAAAGGACATTGCAGCTGGTCAGGATCGCTGAGATGTTGTATTTCTTGTCTTTCATAGTGAGTGCATCTTCAATCTGTGAAAAACACGATAAAAACAGTTGTAAGAGTTAAATAAAACATGAGCCCTGCCATAGACAAGGGAACATGGAAGCATGACAGCAACAGTCGGGAATCATATTGTTGTCTGAATGATGCAGAGCGGCACGCTGTCAACACACAGCAGGACAAATCTGCAGCCATAGACTGATGGTGTTGGTTTTGTATTGAATTTGTACAACCATGATAGATGTAATAAATAATATAACATATTTTGATCACCTGAGCAAGAAGCTTATACAGCAGAAAGTATGATCTTAAGTATAAAACAAATACATTTTTATAGATACGCATATTCAACCCATCAACATTCCAGGATTTTTTTCATTACTTATGTCAATAAAATGTATTTAATCTACTTGCAATACATTATTGGATCATTCAATTATTCATAATATATTTGTTATATATTCAGAAATACACCAATTATTGCAGTTTTTCAAATAGTGTAGTAAATAAAGTTTATATTACCAATGCATTATCAAATGTGCATTCATTATACTTTGTACTGAATTATTGATGCAGAATTACAATATATTGCCATGCGTTGTCCAATAAACTGTATGTAGACTCCTTCCATGTATTAAAATGTTTGGTCTTAGTCTGACTGCTGCTTGCGCTAATTGTTGTGCTGACTCAAAGATCGGACAACAGTGAGTCAATGCAACACGAACACTGCTACAAAGGACAAATGGTTTTAAAGCTATATCAGTTTGATAAACATTTTGGAACATCATGTTGGCATGTTATGTTGTGTTACGTTAGAGTACGTTATGTCCTGTCATGTTGTTCTGTTATGTTGTCTTGTGTTATGTTGTGTTGTGTTACGTTCCATTATATTGTGTCAAGTTGCGTTGTATTGTGTCAAGCTCCTTTGTGTTTTGTTAAGTATTGTTATGTTTCATTATGTCACGTTATTTTATGCTGTGCTGTGTTTCATATCATAGATTAAAAAAAAAAAGAGCTGATTTACCTCTTCTTGTGTAAAAATGGCCTTTGGAACCTCTACTTTATTAGCCTTGGCAGCGTCTTTCAGTATGGCTTCAGCCTCCTCCACTCTTCCCTGATTAAACAGCCAGCGAGGAGACTCTGGGACTAACCTTTAGAGTTAAAACATATCATCAACAGATTAAGACAGAGATGCAGGACAAACTACAACAAACCAAACTGAGCAGAGATTTTCAGTAAATATTAGTCTGCACTGGTGGTACCTGAGGCGAATTCTCACTTAAAACAAGCAAGTAAAGGCTGCTGTGTAGAATACAATATAGAATTATTCTTACCACCATAGAGGAACGTAGATCAGACTAGAGGCAGCCATGGGAATCAGCAGCAACCGCCAGTCACGGAGGAAGTAAGCTGCAAGTGGTGTTGCCATGTACCCCAAAGCGGAACCCATAAAAACCCCAAGGGAGCAGAAGACCACTCGAGCTTTTGGGCTTAGAATTTCTGTACCTGTAGGTGATAAATAATTAGAGGAAAAAAACCCAATCCGTACTATTCAGACAAATTTCATGTGAGATCAATGACAAAAAGCAACAGAGTATGAGACAGGAACACTAATTCCAGCCCTTTTACCAACCAGACCTACTTTGGCCCAGGCCCACCCAGGCACTGAACATTTTCTATAAACATAGATTCAGTCTACGTGAATTCACCTGTATTCTATTCTCGCACACTTTTTTACACTACACTACAGAGGCACTGTCTCCAGTGTGCTCTGTATATCCTCATTGTGAGTCCTAATCATGATGCAGTCCGAATTCACCGTAACTAAACTTTAATGAATGAATAATATTCACCTATCAAGCTTCCATTTTCAAACGGTATCCCAGGCCCAGGGATACCACTGCTTGTCACGCATAATTTGGGCACGTGTAGCAGTCAATCTGATAAAGTTTCCCTCGTGCAAAACAAATGTTTAAGTTTTGTTTCTTTTCTCCCATGTCTCTTTAGGGGCTCCGTACTACACCAATACATTGTATGTAATTTTCTTCTTTTTTTTTTTTTAACTACGATCCCCATTAAGTTTCAAACCAGAATATTACAGATGTTTTTTTGTTTTTTTCTGTGTTCAGGTCAATGGGCTCTAAGGACATAATCAACACATTAAGCAGTGTAAAATTCTCCCCATTAGAAATCCTTTCTGGAAAACGTACCCAGCACAAATGCAATGATACAGTTGGAGTAGCCGCCCGCACCCACGAAAAAGAAAATGAAGCTGAAGACCTCCCAGCTCGGGGAGAATATCTGCGCTGCGATTGCCACGGTCTGCAGAACCATCATGAGAAACAGTGACGGCCTCCTCCCATATCTGCATAACAAATACAGGAGTTGAGTTAATTATATGACTTCTTTACCCCTAACAGCAAAATTAGAGTGTTTAAGATAGCGTTGTGTACAGTACAGTAAAGTACAGTACCTGTCAGACATCTGGCCTGAGAGAAAGGTTCCCACTAGCACACCGATGTAATGGATGGAGGTGGCCAGTGGAGATTTGTATCCATTCTCACACACCAAGTCCCACTGCAAAATCAACAAATTTGTCTTTTCACTATGTTAGTCATCAATATTTCACAGTAACTATATCCACTGTCTCGCACCAGCACTCATCTTATTATTCATTGCAATTGCAGCAGAGCTATGAATAATAAACAAAAAGTATACATAAGTACACTATTTCCAAATTGATAACACATGGTAAGTTGAAAGGTAAAAAAAAATAATTATAACTAAAAAAAAAAAAAAAATTAAAAAAAAGATACTTTAGGCACTTATACACTCTAAATACAATTTCTTTGTGGAAACCTTGAAAACATTTTGCAGTGGAGATAACTGATATCTATGGAAGCCGAGAATGGCCATGGATTTTTCTTTGTTTTATGCACTGTTATCTCGTGATAACTACTTATTGTCTGGTTATCTAAATATACCAAAGCTTGTTTTCTCATGATAACGAATTAATTTATTTCATTGTCTCCATATAACAAAGATTGTTTTCTTGTGATAACAAATTAATTAATGATATATTATGTAATATCAAATGAATTGACAAACGTTTAATTACGTTTCACATTACATTACCTTAGCTGAAGCGGCTGGATAGATGAGAGTTTGTTAGCCTCTCATCTGCTAACCGGTAGCCCCTAAACAAACAAACCCAGTCAAGTAAACAAACTAACGTGAAGTGTAACTTACCGGTAGGCTACGGATACAGGCGGCCAGGAAGCCGTTCGTGGCAGCTCTCGTAGGTTGAAATCAAGGAACACAGTATTAATTAATTCGTTATCACGAGAAAACAACCTTTGTTGTATGGAGATATATCGAGATAAGGAGATAGGTCCGTGTATCATCTGATCATTCAATTATTCCATTTAATTTGGCAAACGAAAAAGGAATGAATAATATAATGAATCAATATTTCGTTTTTTCTGTTTTTCTGTGTGAACCAAATATTGAAAATTGGTGTTTATTTTCCTATTTTCAGCCCAAAGCGGAAAATATAATACACAAGGAAACCAAAACGAAATAACGAATCTAATTTCCATTTTCCTTTATCGAAATCAGCCGCACCTTTTTTTCAGTGCGCAAATGCACTAACACTTACGGTAATCTTACTGGACCCGCTCTGACTGGTCAGACTGCGCTCTGGCATCAGAACCATGAAACTTAAGAGACTTTTACAGTCATTACTCACGGCAGTACCGTAACATGGTGATAGTCCCCGGTGCAGATATTTTTTGTCACTCGTGCGCACTGCATGCACATGTCTGGTCCCAAATTGCGGCTTGGTCTGTCAAGTGATTGAAACAAATACACGCCCCAGCTATTATTTGGTATTGTACGGTATGATAACTCTCCCTGCCTGGGGAGAGAGACATGCATTGGTTCGGCCCACAGTTGTCAGCTTCAGACACAGCAGAGAGGTGATGAGATGCGACTCATCATGACTGACAGGCATCAAGGCCACTCAGCTTACCTTATCGACCCGCCCCCAGCTATTTCATTCACAAAAACATGTGCCTGCTGCAACTCTGGACAGCTGGGGTTTTTTTGTTTTTTGTTTGTTTTTGTTTGTTTGTTTGTTGTTGTTGTTTTATCTTTTGTTGTTGTTGTTGTTGTTAATCTTTCCGGATTTCAAAGTAAAAAACTACGTGAGAAAAAAAAAAAAAACACACACACAAAAAAAACATTGTTTCCATAAGTACTCCAAGATTCATATACTGCCGAACTAAGTACTTCCTAGAATACTTGCATAACTAGTATGAATTATTTTTACTGTGTACTTTTCGAGTCACACTGTATCAAAATCCTTAACAGAGAGCAAGATTAAGGACATTTCACCCAACTTTGACATGGAATAAAAAACTTATTTTCAATAAGGAGATCAAGATTAATTTACTACCGAACTAAGCACTTCCTAGACTACTTGCATGAATAATATCAAGTACTTTTACTGTGTACTTTTCGAGTAATACTTTGTCAAAATCCTTAACAGAGGACAAGAATAAGTATTTTTTGCCCCAAATTGATGTAGAAATGTACTTGTAACAGAGTATTATTAGTCTGTGCTACTAAGTAAAAGATCGGAGTATTTCCTCCAACACTGTGCAAATCTGAAATTTGGATTCATGAGTAGGACTTTTTCCAGTCATAACAACACCCCAAGCATATAAGGCCATGGATACAACTTAAAAAACGTATTCCTGGTCTCTGTTTAGGATTTGACACATGATTACTCAAAAACTACACAGTAAAAGTATTTCATATTATGCATGCAAGTAGTCTAGTGAGTGCTAAGATCAGCAATATATGAATATTGAACTACTTATGGAAACAATGTTTTTCTTTGTTGTTGTTGTTTTTTTCACCATGTCGTCCTTTACTTTGAAATCCGGATACTAACGTGATACCTTCAGTTTATTTCGGGGAATAAAAGTCCTGCACGTTTCACGGTTCTGATTGTGAGACTACAACCTGGCCAACAGTCAGTGCGGGTTCAGTCCGATTACCGTAAATATTAGTGCATTTGCGCAGTGAAAAAAAGGTGCGGCTGATTTGACCAAGCAAACGTGAACCACGGCTGGCTGCACTGCAGTATATTAAGCGAACAGAGATTTTTTTTCTCTCCCCCCAATGCTTTATTGAAAACGTAATTAGCGATCAGAGGTACCAGACTATACACTGAGCATGCGCTCAGCGTGGCCACACAGCAGAAATGTACAGTGGGAAGTGGTATAACAATAAGGAAAATGGAAATTAGATTCATTATTTCGTTTTGGTTTCCTCGTTTATTATATTTTCCGTTTTGGGCTGAAATTAGGAAAATATACACCCGTTTTCAATGTTTGGTGCATACAGAAAAACAGAAAAACGAAATATTGATTTTTTTTATTTTTTTTTCATTTTTCGTTTGCCAGATTAAATGGGATAATTGAATGATCCGATGATACACGTACCGAGATAATAAGTCGTTATCACGAGACAACAGTGTATAAAAAAATAAAAAAATAAAAAATAAAAATCCATGGCTGTTTTCGGCTTCCGTAGATATCCTATCACTCACCTCTGTGACAGTAGTTGACTGGTAGATTTTCTTGCTGTACGTCCAGCCATCCAGACAACTCTCCAAGGGAATTTCACTCACATTCACATCCACGTTTGGAATGAATGCATTCTGGGAGTAGTTTCTTACAATTTCCAGGTTAAGCCTCGAGCAAGAGCTGCGCGTCTCAATGCCATCGACTGTCTCCAGTGGGATCGTCACATTTCTCCACATTTCACTGATGCTGTAATTTTCGGGGATGTAGCACTCGTGAGGTGGCGTATCACTTACAAATACTACATAGGTGCCAACAAAGCCATTCGGGAGAATGCTGAGGGCCAGGGCTAAAAATATCTTCAGCTGAAAGGGTCCCCAGGATCCAAGAAAAGACGTAATGCTGTCATAATCTCTAATTTTTAAGCTGCCCATCACTTAACCAAAACGATCAGTTTTCAAAAAAAGAAAAAAAGAGAGAGAGAGGATGAAAAACAAGCAGACACTTGTTCAATAGTGAGAGGCTCAGAGGAGAGTGTGAACTACAGCTCTGAGACAGACTTATAACTCACCACGGTGAGTTCGGGTTTCATAAGCATGGGGGGGTTTGATAACACATGAATCTAAATGAAGCTGCTTCTTATGACGCCCACTTTGGAACTTCAGTTGGATCAGAAGCTGTTGTCCACTGTGTCTCTCTCCCTGTCCACGTGTCTTGGTTCTTTATTCTTCGATTCCTGAATCTTTCTTTCACAGTCCCACTGATTTTGTACCGTGACTGACTTTAGGCCTTTAAAGCGTGTCCGTATTTTGTTGAACCGATCGTCTGTTACTGGGCAGCCCGTGGCTGCCCGGTTAGCTTTCCCCATCCTACCTTAGTTTAGTGGTGGGTGCCTTTTACCAAAATGAACACGGCCTCGATAGACGAGCGTTACGATGGCTTTCCAGCCAGAGCATTAACTTAATCACATCAGCAGCTGCAGTGGAGTTTGTCGTGGCGTGGGAAAGGGCGCAGGAGCAAGTCCAGTCAAGTGTCCTGTTTTCTGTCCTCGCTGGCCCGGCTGTTAGTTCTGCTGGCTCTGCTGCTTCCCCAGCCGCTGCTGACGGGGTTAAAGTCCGCACGTTAAGTCAGCCTCGCCGGGCTGTGTTTGCTGTATGCTGGGGCCAGACCTTCCGACAAAGAGGCTAAACTCAGGGTGCTGGCATCATGCAGGGAGGAAGCGGGAACCCAGGCACGCACCGACACAGGCTACAGCAACAGTGTAATTCATGACGGCACCAACAAAATCCATCTGAAGCAGTCCAAGATCACAAAAGATAGCCCAGCCAGGACTTGTCAGGCTGCTCGAGAGATGTGTATGGGTGCATTGTCTCTGGTCCCTTACCCCAGAGGGGTAATGATGAGAGGCACAATGGTGAGTAACTGGGCCTCTTTCCCCCCCTGCTGAGAGCAGACAGCGGCGCCGTTATTTTATCAACCTTACACGGCCTTGCATAATACAATACCAAAACGAATCACTACTGCATCCCATCCTTCCAATTCCTAAATGATCTACCATGAACTCCATGAACTGAATGGCCTGTCGCTGGAAACTGCCGCTCCAATGAGATTAAAATGCTCAAATTTGGCTTCATTAGATCACTGTCCACCAAAGCCTGACTGACTAATGTTTTGATTACTGAGCATAAGATGGACATGACATGAGAAACATGGCTGAAACCTTATCCTTTTCTGCCATTAAATCAGTGGTTCTCAATTATTTTCTGTTAGGCCCCCCTTAGGAAGAAGAAAATGTTGCAGGCCCCCCCGGCACGATTACAATTAGTATCATTTGTCCAAAACTTGTTATATGTACAGAGAAAAGAAAAAAAGACATATAGATCAACTTGCAACAAGGAATAACTTTATTAACATTGTTTCTCAGTCTCTTACAGAAAAGATTAGTGCATTAAAGTGCAATTTGCCTGAATAAAAAAAATTCCTTATTTAAACTATTTTAGGCAATTTTAACACTCCTGGCTCCTGTAAACGTTTTTTAACAACTGATTTGATACCATTTGATACTGAAAAATAAAAAAAATGACGAACTAATAATTATCTCAGGAGCACTTTAATCTACAAACCAAAAACTAATAAAACTATATGACACCAACTGTAGTGGATTTCTGTGAGGCTGGGAAGATCATAATCTGATCACACCGTGGCAGTATTACATCTGCATGTCAACCTGGCAACGCTAAGCGACAGAGAGGACCCTCACATATACTCGGATTTCTTTTCTGATTTTTTTTTTTTTTTTTCCAATCAGAATGGGGGAGTCAGGATTAATGGCCACAATGAGCACGTTTTGCAGCGCACAGCTTTTCAAGGCGGGGCTTGAAGCATTATACTGCAACTCTTAGCTCCTGCTCAATCTTTAACTGGGACCTGTACTCGCTGTAGTACAGCTCCTCCGCGATGGTGTGGGGTTTCTTGCACTGAGCAATTTGGTGCGCTACCTTATATGATGCCAACAGTGCTCGCTGGTTAACTGACGTAGCAGTCACAAAACGGGATGATTGCTGGCAATATTCGGAGCATTTTCTCTGGAAAAAAAACTCAAGCGGTTTGTCGGCATGATTGGGATGTACTGTGTTTAAGTGACGCCTTAATTTATTCGGCTTCATGCTGTCCGCTGCCAACATTTTAAGACACAATAAACATACGTCTTTCCTCGTCCCCGACCGTAGTTACAGTGAAGCCAAGCGCTACATAATTTCTTTTCATCCCTGTCAAATATTTTTCCATGTTCTCTCAGTTTGTTTACATCGCTTACCGCCGGCTCTGTTAAAAAACACCATAGAGCTAATAGTGCGCACAATGAGAGCGCCACTGCCACCCACTTTCTGGATGTGCAATTACACTTTAATCGAATACAACAAGAGCAAGCACTCGCGCCCCCCCAAGGCATTGCACGGCGCCCCCCCTAGGGGTGCGCGCCCCACTTTTTGACAAGGACTGCATTAAATGAAGCTTCCCCTCCTGACTATAACTACGCGCATGTTGCTCATGCCACCAAACTGGGGACAGTGTTGCTCTAATCTACACATCTATGTTCAATTTAACTTCCAACCAGGATATTAAAATTTACTTCATTTGAGGTTCTGGTTTTAAAACAATCTTCATCAAGTAGTAATGGCCTTGTCCAGTTTAACAGGCTTTCACCTGATGGTAATCTGCAGACCTCCAGGGCCTCACACCCAATTCTTAGAAGAATTTGGTGAATTTCTTGCAGCTCTTTCAACTTGTACAGATAAGAGCCCAAATTACTGAGAATGTCAGTATTCACTTATATAAGCTTTCTGACACTGTTAATCAAAGCTTTTCTTGCACTCCTTCAGTAGTAACACTGTGAAAAATTGCCTGCAGGATCTTTGCTCCTCTTGCAACTGTGAAAACCTGTGAAAAAATACTTGTCAGTACTTGTTTCTCTCTTTGATTCTGTGGCAGCTGTCTCCACCAAGACAAGACGTCCAAAGTGATCTACTACATGGTTTACTGATGAAACCCGAGATCTCAAGCAGACCTGCAGGAATATGGAGCACGCATGGCGAAAATCTAAACTGGCTGTTTGTTATCTTGCATGGCATGATAGTGTACTTAATTCTCAATTTATTCAAACACCAGTCTGTGAGCTGTGCACCCTTTAATGCATTTTTAAAAAAAAAAATAAAATTGATGAGATTACAATCAAAATGATCTTTTCATCTCTGGCTTTTTTGGCAGATTTGATTGTAAAACAAACATCCCTCTGCTGTTTCTCAGTTATAGTTTCAGCTCCTAACACTTTTGAAAGGATCTCTCTTGTGATATTGTATAAACTTGGAACTAGTATCTAAGGCCAGCACTGGGACCTGCAATGTTAAATATTGTTAATTTATCACTCATGACGAGTGTTGTCCCTGCTAGTTTTAAGTCTGCTGTAATTAAGCCTCCACTTAAGAAAGCACCCAGGATCTCGAACTAATTATAGACCAGTTTCCAACCTTCCCTTCTTCTCTAATGTCTTGGAAATAGTTGTGTCCCAGCAACTTTCAGGCTACCTACCAAATAATAATCTCCTGGAACCTTTTAAATCAGCGTTCAGTGCCCGTCATTCCACCGAAACTGCCCTTACTAAAGTGGTTCTGTTACTCGATCTCAGTTCTGCATTTGATACCATATGTCATGGAACATTCTCAGACCGACTTGAAAGTCAATTTGGCATCTCTAGCCTGGCTCTCACCTGGCTAAAGTCTTACCTATCAGAAAGAACACAAGGCATTTCTTAAGATAATACTACTGCTCCTGGCTCTGGCTGCCTCACATATTGATGCAAATGGCTCATCATACCCTTGGCTCTGTTGGATCATTGCTCTCCTCTGTTTTACTATCTCCTTATATCTGTATTTCTGTAAAATGTGATGACTCTTCACGCTCATCTTTTCTGTTTTACTGCTAATCATCTTGTGTGGCCTGCCCTCTTCCAGGTCACCACAGTGGAGAGGAAGTCGTGTGGGTTGAGCACTACTTGGCGATGCCTAGGTCTGCTCAGTCATCTCCTGGATCCACGCGCATAACATAAATTACAATTTGTCTCAGATATTCTGTAAATGCAATTTGTAAACTGTGATTTTGTTGCTCTTTTTTTGTACATGTGACATCTATTGCCTGTCTGTCTGACCTGGGAGAGGTATCCGGCCTCCGTGGCACTTTCTGAGTGTTCTAGAAAAATAAAAAAAAAACTCCACTTTAGCTTATGCACAGTTTGATGCGTTGCAAAGAGCTTTCAAATATATGGACTTTGTAGATTTAGATGTTTTCTATTGAAGTAGAGAAAGAAGAGAAGTACAGTCACTGTGCAAGGGGTTATGAGAGGAAACATCATTCCAGGAATCCTTGGTAAGAGAGTGTCTTGTGATGGAAATGTTGTACGTCATGTAGAGAAGTCCATGTGAATTGAAATCTTAGACAGCCATGTTCAAATGTAACTGTCAAACGTGACCTGTGACCTTGCTCCATGACTTGTTTTTCCAACCACATAAGGTATCGCATAACCCCTGAATGTTTTTCTCACCTCCATGTGAATTATTGCTTTAAGTGCAGGAGGGTACACATTAGCAGCTGTCAGAGTGAACTCACACCCACAGAGACAGATTAATATCATGCTATCCTTCTCAGAAATTGAGTCTTCACTTTGTAACAGACCTGTGGTGTTGCTCTGTGATTGCTCCTCTTGGTCAAGATTAAACCTTGAGATTAAACTTTGAGCTGACTCCAGTTCTAAATTATCGAATAATTATTTTAGCATTGATCATTTTCAAGCATAAGCATGCTTGAGTTGTTGTATTTTTCTTGTCAGATGGTTTAAAGATATCGACGGCAAGACAAGTTTATTCGTATAGCACAATTCGGACACAAGGCAACTCAAAGTGCTTTACAGAGGCATAAAAATCACATTAAAAGAAATTAAAATACATTTAAAATACATTAAAAACAAGTAGGAAGAGTTGGAGCTACCTGCAGTTTTCAGGGAGTTTGTTCCAGATGTATGGAGCATAATAACTGAAGAAGGCATTGAGGCTTGAGCCGGTGTTGCTAGCAGTTTACTCATAAACACATGGCCTCTTTGTAACTAGTATCAAATCAACAAAACAAGTGTACGCTGTACTTTCTGAACTTGCATTTTACTTAGACTCCAATTAAAGACTGACTTTCACTTGCCAACTTTGCATTTTTAGATTGCTCATTATCGCACCAAAATCCTCAACATTTAAAAGGGAGAAATTAATGGACACTTTGTCAATACTGAGATGCACAAAAGGGAGTGTGATCTGCTACTCTGTGACCATCAAGCTGAGTTAATGATTTAACTTGGGAGGCAGAGCCGGCCCAAGCCTCCATGGGGCCCTAAGCAAAATCTGATTTTGGGGCCCCGTATTTCTGCCAATAATATTGATTGTTGATCATTCACACACCTACTACAGTATAAACTTATTGCGCCTGACATGTCTTACACATTTAGGGGGTGGCCTTGGTAATAACATAAATAATACCAATCCAACAATACAAATAATACCAATGAATGACTGATGAATGGTGTTCAGGGTGCCACATATTGTTTTTAATCTCAAAATGTAGCACATCCAGCTTCAAGAGCGGCCTGGGGTTGATTTTCACAACATTTCAAGCGATGAAGCATTGTGTTACTGTGTCATCTGGTTTAAAAAAACTGCAACAGCAATGTGCAAAAATTTCTAGTGCAAGAACAACAATAAAGTGCAATAACAAAAAATGAAATCACTTAGATATATGAAAATAAATTCAATTCAGTACAAAAACAGACAGAATTAAAATGTCAAGTAGATACTTCAATAATGATGCAAATGAACAGAGTTACCTGAAACCAGGTAACAAAAATGGCTCCCACAGTTGAGCCTGATGTGGACTGGCACTGGGCTGATTCTGTGCCTCCAAAGTACTTTAACAGTGCTCCTGGGGAAGTTTCACAATATGAGTTGATGTAAGAAAAATAAAAATAGAATATGTTTATTTTACTCACATAAATTACCATGCTCTGCAGCAAACAATTTGAGCAACATATCTATCAGCCTGATCCAAAAACATATTGCTAGCACTGCGCTTGCTAGCAAACAGATGTTTACTATCAAGTCTTAGCAAAATCTTTGTTTTGAAGCCAAAAAGGAGGGAAATGTATAGGCCCAACAGTGAGAATCAACTCTAAGTTAAAGCTCAGACACAAATACAAACACGTTAGTATGATTAACATTGATTGATTAACATTCCATGACATGCAAACATACCTTTATCTTGCCGTTTTTTCTCTTCTTCCTCTTTCTTCCTTTTCTGCTCCTGAAGGATATGTCCTTTTTTGAGACATTGTTTTGCCCCTCAACCTGCGCTTTGGATGCTCAGTGCGCATTACACAGCAGGAGGCACACATTACTGGTATAGCGGAGCTTTGACATAGAACGGCAGTAAGAATCACTAGGCCTACATTAGCAGCAGCACTAAAAAAAAATTTGTCTTTCATTTTATTTTATTTTTACAATGATATATCCTTGATCCAATGATACAGAAAGCATCACTCATACATACAATATATAAATAAGAATCTTCAGACGCCTGTAATTGTGAAACACAAGGATGTTTGAGTTATTCTTTTACAGTAAGATGGTTTAGAGATGAAGAAGTTAAGACATTTTAGCTCACATGCTCGTCTGTGCCCCTCCATAAACTATTGCAGAGGACCAAAGTCCTGTTGGCAAATAAAAAAAGTCGATTTCAACAGAATGTATAAATCCCTCTTTTTATAATCAATAACATTTATGACTGTTCAAATCTCCTGTTAATCTCTGGCTTGGTGGTAATGGTTCATAGACCTTGCCATAAGAATATGACATAGGGTACTATTTCATTGGCTTGACTGTAAGATAAGCATAACAGAATAGGCACAACTTAGGCTGATATAGCAAATATGTCTTAATTTGAAAGCTTTATGTTTGCCAGTTTCAAAATTCAGCTGTCAGTCAGTGCCAGTCACCGGAAATGTAATGTGTTCAGTGAGTGTAGGACTTTCCACTAACTTTCATCAAAAATGCATCTACAGAGCAAAAAAATGTCATTTTTAAAATTCGTTAACAGCAGATCAGTTCAAATATGTCAGGGAGTAGTTTATAGAGTTTGTGGGAGAACAAGAAGCAGAGCAGCAGACGACAGGATGCACACCTCCATTTTGGTTGCCAGTGAGGTAACCAAAATATTTAACACTTTTGTATTTTGCAAATCACAACAAATCCGTCGTCTTGTCACGGTGCCGCTGTGACAGTGTTGTGGCTGTCCGGCTAACCCCGGTCTCCCCACTACCCGCTGCCAGATTATCCAGTACTCCTATGGTGATCAAATGTTCATATTTTAATTACACATTCCATTTCATACAAAAAATGTGCAAATACTTTGCACAATTTCTGTTATTTCCATAATTTGGAATTAGCCAGCATCGTATAAGTACAAAAATATTTTGTTTTATTAAATAAAAGACGGCTTCTGGCAGTGGACATGTGGTCTCACGTTGTGTGTACGGGATGCCACTTCCTCCATTTTCTATATATTTCTTCTTTTTGCGTCAGTTGCACAACCTGCAATCAAAAGGAACATTATGGTCAGAATAGCCATTAAGCAACACAGCTCCCACAGATGAATAAAAGGCAGTTTATACATACAAATGTTCTACTTTTTTCTGTAATTTCATTGTGCTTTTGTTTTGATTGGTAAAAACAAAGCATCTGTCTGTTTTTTTTAAAATTATCTGTTACTGAAATAATCATGATTAGCATCAGCAGATACTAAAACCACTCTAACTCCATATCTGTTCATCCAGTTTTCATGTGACAAAGGAAGCAAGGACATCTTATCTAATCGACTGTGCTTTAAAACAACGTTTTTATGGTGACTTGAAAAATATGTGAACAACAGTAACCTCAGTGAAAGTATACCGACCCCTGATTTTCTTGCATTTGAAGGTCTCCAGGAGGAAGAAGTTCACCACAGAGGAGGCTATTGTGAGACTTCCTGTGAGAATATAAAGGCAGGATTATAAGTACCTGTAAATAACAAAGGAGAAATTCTACATGAGAAAATGACAAAACCTTTACTTGAATATAGAGGAACATTTCTTAGATTTTTACACATCGCTGATATTATCCTGTGCAGGCTTTTAGATACCTAAATACAGGACATAAGGAGCTGTGACACTGCAAATACTAGCAGCAGAGGAGCACATTATGAGTACAGTCGGGTAAATCTCTGCAGTGTAGATGTAGACGATGCTGAGCAGGCAACGTCTGTGGACATCTAAAATAGGTTGATATCGAGTCCATCGGGCCAGGCCATGATGTGGACGTCCACTGACATCCAGAATTAGTTGAGAATAGATGTTCATACTGACTATGATCTGGATGTCCACTGACTATTAGAATTAGTTGAGAAAAGACATTCATACAGCCCACAAACTGATCATCCATTGACAGCCAGAATTTGTTGATAAATATCATTGAGAAAAGATATCAAACTGATCATCCATTGACAGCCAGAATTTGTTGATAAATATCATTGAGAAAAGATATCTGGACAGCCCATGATAAGTTGATAAAAAACACTGAAAAAAAGAGACTGCATGGAGAGACAGCATGGCTTAGAGACAGTGAAAGTCAAAACTGTCATTTTTACATATTTTTTTCTGGAAATGCATTGCTCCACTGTTAAATACTCCTGCACTCTGTTTATAAGAGAAGTATGCCATCATTTACATTACAGTCAACACTGCCATTTTTGCATACCATTTTATTCTAAAAAAATACATTTTGTCACTGTTAAGTTTACCAACTGTGTGTTAATAACAGATATATGCCGTAATATATAACAGCTACATTGTACATTTTGCATTTATGTTTTGGATAAAAAGATGTTTACAGTCTGTGGCCAGTAAATGTTGGCCTCTCTGTTTTCCTAATATTATCAAGGCAGTCATGACACATTTCCATCTTCACATTTCATCAATAAACTCGCAAGAGTGGGCACATTCAAAGGTCTGAATCGAGGTAAGTGCTCTACTTTTTTCTTATGTGCTTATGCTGTTTTGCTCTTGTTGTTTTGAGATTCGCTAAGACACTTCAAAGACCAATAGGTGCCTGTCTTGGTGGGAACTTGGGAAAATATGGAGGGAACACAGGCAGTTTGTGACAGTTTCAAGGTCTGTCTTGCAAACTAACAAAGTCTTGCTGATGACAGAATGACCCTTGTAAAAAATAAACCTCTTCCCAACTCGTCAGCTTAATCAGTGGCCATAAACTTCAAACAGTGACACTCTACTTAACCTGCTCACATCAGTTCTTCATGTGAAGGGCACTGTGGTCAAGTTTGGAATAGAACATAATATGCAACTTGCAATCACGCTTTCAAAACAAAGTTTGCTGACAAACATCTTACGACTTTTAGGCACAAAAAACTACTTGGTTAAATTTTTGAAAAGATCATACTTGAGTTAAAACTGCATTAAAGTCTTGTAACGTAGGTGACATAGGTTATGTCATTTACGTACATTCACTTGCCTTCATAACATGACTTGAAATCAAGCCATTGTTTGTTGGTCACAGGACTCATCCAACCACCGTCAGCACCCTCTGACACAGACTTTTCTCAATCTATACTACTGGACAAGAGCGGTTCTTCAAGAATTGACACTAGAGTACCTACAGCCTCAAACTTAGAAATGTAAAGTGACTGACCACGCTGCTGTGCTTGACACAGTGGGAGAGAGAGAACTTCATGACAATTGCCTAAAAAAATGTATTTTGTACTTAAACAAAACAAAAGCAGGAAAGTGATACCTCCTTGAACATACATTCAACAAATGAATTACCATGAAAAATACAAATATTACAGAGGCTGTTTGGGTGAGGGTAGAAGGGTGAAGTTGCTTAGCTCACATGGCTCTGTTTAATGTTTAAGATTTAAGATTTTGACACTCTTGCATCATCCTTCCTGCAAGAGTGTATGTTACTTATATATTCATTACATCTATGAACTTCAGACTGTGTCTAACCCTTAGTGGACAGACCTGAGTTGCACAATCGGCTTTCTTTCTAAGTATTTGCAACATACTTCAGCATGTGCATTTGCATAACCCTCTTATTTAAAGGATAATTCTTGGGAAAATCTCTTCCAGGGAACTTGTGAAAAGTTATACATTGAATCATAAAGAAGGAAAGATTAGCTTTAGGGCTGGACAAGGGTCATAAAGATATAGAATGTATTTTCGAACCTTGGTACAAATACTGAAAGCCAGGTGGTTTTGATGACTAAATACTACTGTAAACTCAAAGTGCCTCTTTGGAAGCAGCAGCAGATTCAGATTCAGT
Source organism: Sparidentex hasta (assembly GCA_030272975.1). Classification (NCBI taxonomy): domain Eukaryota; kingdom Metazoa; phylum Chordata; class Actinopteri; order Spariformes; family Sparidae; genus Sparidentex; species Sparidentex hasta. Next base: position 10,372 of record JARJLU010017773.1, on the reverse strand, counting down.
TCACCCAGATTACAAATATATTATAAAGCAAATAAGTCCCTGCCATTATGTTTTTATATATTTATATAACATTTATTTTTTACACCTTCCTTGATATCAAGCCATGCCGATGTTTTGGCTAAGCTATCTAAGATTTGTGCCTCAACTTCCAATGCAAGGGAGATTTAAAAAGGAATTTGATATTTTTACACCTGGGCCCTATATACTGTATGTATGTGTACAAATGTGTTTTTGTGTATGAATGATTCATTCTTACCATTCATTCTTAAAACATCAACATATAGTCCAAGCAGACAAAAGGTTTAGCATGTTGAGAATTATGTCATTGATAACCTTGTGTAACCTGATCAATGCAATCGTACAATGAATGTCATGTTGTTTTGGGAATGGTGATCTATGTCATTACGGTAATCACCCGCGATCCACCTATTCAGTCATTTATGCATTACCATGTCCAAACTGATCCATTGTAAATGACGCAACACACTGTAGTTAATATTCCAGGCCTATAGGTGGTGCTTTAAAATCACAAAAAACGGAGAAGAGCAGACAGAACATGCGCATAAAGCTTGCGCACTGTATCCACCCGTTACAGTGTAACAACCAGCGTAATTTCATAACTGCTAAATTGTATTTAAAATGAGCTCTAGTACAACATGTGCCGTTGTTGGTTGCCACAACAATTCATGAAAATCCAAGTTTGTTTTTTAGAAACTCCTTGTGTAGAACATCAACAACTTTCACAAACATGTCCGTGCTGCGCTCTACATGCTATGCCGAGGAAGGAGGAACGGAGACTGGTGTGTCTCGCCGCTTTGGCACTAAAATAAATATTTGGGTTTATGAATACCTTCCACAGAATAGCTGTTGCATCACTACATGACTTCCCTAACCCGGCAATGCACGAGCAGCCGCCTGTCTCCACGACTCCACTTTCATTCAGCATCATCCACGCTGTATGTATAGCTTCACTGACGCTCTAGGTGGGCTGTACTGCTGCCTTCGGAAATATAAACTTGCTGTGTTTCTACCACTTCTCAGTCACTGTGCAGGTAGCTGTATGCTTCTGTGCTTTTGTAAATGCGTAATTCTCCTCCATCAAAACCTTCAGAAAATACAAGATAATTAACTGTCGATATATCTAACGTCAGGCCACTGCTTCACGTCTTCTGCCCACTCCGTGAGAACTGACGGGTGAGGCACTGTTACAGAACTGCCCTCACGACTTTTTGCAACATCTGAACTATATATCTACCACCGATTTTCGTACATTTTGTCAATTTCTTTGTGTAGAACGACGTTATTTAGAGCAAGCATGACAGCAACGCTAGCATAAACACCAAGTTCGACCAGTTCAACCGGAAGAGCAAAACCGACTACCGCTATGAACCATGGGTAAACTCGTGAAATCAGGAATAAGGTGGATACAAACAGACAGTAGCAGGAGAACACAAACAAGAAGAAGACGAAAATGGCTAGTTGGATGTCCCTAATCCTTTTTCGCTCAGCGTAGTGGCAGAGGAGCATAATATTTTGGTTACCCTTGTAATAGGCTGAATATATGTTGTTATGTTGTTGTTGTTATGAGACGCTGTGATTTTAAGAGGTCAAACGCGTTTACACACCAAAGCGTTTCCATGTGGATGGCCCCTTAGAAAATGTTTATAAGAATAGTTTATATTGTTAATTTGTTATATTTTCTATTTTTTAAATAGTTTTTATTGTTAATTTGTTATATTTTCACTTAATAGTTATTTGATGCATGCACCAACATCATCACAGCAAATTCCTCGTATGTGTAAAATCGTACTTGGCAATAAAGCTTTTTCTGATTCTGATTCTGATTCTGATTCTGATGTTACATTAAAACCTCTTATATGGGCAAATGCAGCTGGACGGTGATCATTAAAATGAAAACGAGAAATGTTCCTGATAGGCCACCTAACGTCAGTCTGACTGAGTGTTAGTTTGACTTGCTGAAGCACAGACTAAACCCAAAGAGACGACAAAACAAGCAACAAGTAAAGAGCACAGTTATATATATTACAGTGTATATTACATATCTTAAGTTTGTTAAAGCTGATATTGATTTAGTTCATTATTCTGTCTTTTAAAATTGGTGGATTACCATATGTTTAAAAAGTCACATGCTCAAATTCAAGGTCGCACTGTACCCTTATAGTAATTTAATTTCAAATGCAACTTGATGGAGTACTGAGTACTGTGTGTCAGACGAGGCTCATCCATAGAAAAAGTTTCTTCTTTGGAAGAAAATCCACTAAAAATGGTTCAACAGCTTCAGCTGCAGACGGAGGAGACAGAGCAGTCTGTGAGAGGAGCAGGGAGCAGGAAGGTGGGGGCTAGAGGAGGACGGAGGGCTTCTGTCCTCCATGGGAGGGATCTCCTTCCATTCACTCATCATTCATTCACTAAGGGAGGACATCCTCCCTTACCAATCAGCAACCAGAATACAAGATTGATAGCAGGTTGGTCCAGTAACAGTTCCCAAATTTCATTCTGACATTTATACAACCGTAAACAAAAAATACTTCTCGATATTGGAATCGGTTTCAAAGGAAATTTAAGCAAATTTCTGAGAGAAAAAAAACTGTTCGGAGAAATCAGAGAGAAGCAGTCAGAAAGATAATTCATAGTTTTCGTTTGTTCGTCCTGCTGGAGGACATAACCTTGGCGGCACGACCGGGTCACAATACAGAGCAGCAACACAGTTGTTTTGGGTGATTGTCATGAGTGATGAGTGTGATGTCCTGTGCTGTTGTGAAGTGTTTTGACTGCTGATGTAGTACAGTGGGTAGATCAGTTGCCTGCCACACACGTGACTGGGGAGGGAATCCTGGAAAGGGTACACACTGGTATTTTTTTTGTCTTGTGTATTTGTGATTTACTTAAATGTCTTTATAAGAAGTCTCGTAAGTCATTGTTTTATTGCTTAATTTTTAAAATAACATGACACCATGGACTGGTTTTCCTCCTGTCCTCCCAAATTTTTTCAGTCACCACCCGCCACTGCTGTGTGTATATGTGTGTATATATGTATATATGTACAGTATATACGTATATATGTGTGGTGGAAATGTTGTGCTCCATATTCAATGTAACTGACTAATGTGACCTGTGACCCTGTCATATAACAAAGAGAGATGGCTCGCTGCCCATGTCACGTTTTCACACCCCTCTGTGGATTCTTTCTTTACGTGCAGGAAACAACATCTCAGCAGCTTCAGAGTTTAGGCACACCTGTAGCAATAGATAAATACCAAGTCTTCCCCCCTCAGAAGTTGAGTCCTCCATCTGTGACACGTCTGTGTTGTTACTTTGAGACCTCTCATCTTGTACAAGATTAAACTTTATGTATAGCGTTTTTCTGATGACCAAATCAGTGTTTTTTTTTAAATTAATTGCAGACAAAATATATCAACTTAAAGCAGCACTATAGTTTAAAAAAGAGTGCTTTATCAGGTGTTTCTTACAGGAGCGTAAAAAAATGATCGCGACACACTAGAAGCCTCCTCACTCACTCTCCTTTCCAGCGTGGGTTCTAACGTAGATATGAGTTATCTAAATTGAACAACGATGTAGATGTTGTATTAGCTTTTCTGGTAACTTCAAAAACCTCTTTATGTTGATCATCTGTTGGGGTGGTAGCTTGGATCTGGGGTGGGGTTTGAGGGGAAGTCTTCTTTATTTTCGTTGTTGTGGGGTGATGGTGTGGGGGGAGTTCTTTCACCTTTTCTCTCTATGTCTGTTATTTTAACTATTGGATGCTGATTGTGCAAACTGTTGTTACTCAACACAATACTGTCCTTGGTCATCTGTTAGTTAAAAGTTTATACTGTTAGTACATGGTAATACTGTTAATCGAAAGTTATATATAACAGCTTATTGTTAAGAGCTGAAGCTCGCTGAGTGACTGAATGTTAACAGAGTGTCTATCAAATCAGAATTAAAAAAAACTATTAAAATTATAATACTGTCTTGCTAAGAGACCATATTTGAAGATTGTGCAGCAACCAGTCCAGTCAGGCATGAGAATGGAGATTGATGAGGGAGAGATCAGCGTAAGGGTACTTCTCTCTTGTGAATGCAATAAAATATATCCGTCTTCACAGAGACATTACTTGACTTTTATTAAAGAAAAGTACACAATTCCTCCACAACAAGGGGTCAGACTATTGCCAAGTGAAAAGAGCTTACATGATGAGAGATGAACCTTTCTGCAAAAAGTTGTCACAGCACTTAAAAAGTATTCATTTGAAACATACTCAATAATTGCTTTTTAAAAGCAATGTGTTTATAGTGAGTAAATTAAGATACAAAGGCAGTTGTAAACTGGGACATTTGAACAGATGTTGTCTAGTTACAGTCTTTGTCCACCACTGTCATCCATGACAGAACCTTTGACACTAACAAAGAACAGGGGAAAAAAATCTAAACAAAACAAAAATCATAACCAACTATAATTTGGATTCTTTACACTGATATTCATCAGTGCTCTCTCCTTTTTCAGCTTCCTTTTCTTGCTTTCCTCTTCTCCTGTTTGGACATATAGAGGACATTTAACATTAGTGTAACAGCAGAGACATAAAAGTGAATTGTTCTTCTACAGATTCATAACAATGCACACATCTTGGCATGTTACACATGTAAGAGCAACAAATGGTAATAATCCTGCACGCACAGGATCCAGGGTGCTAGATCAGCACATTCTTCGTCACTATGAAAACCGGAAAAACATTTAGAGTACTGTTTAATGTTATCGATTTCATTTCCAATTGAAGTTATTTGTTATTCGCCAGTTAGCAAATTTTGGATGCATTTGAAATCTTACTTAGAGAGAGAGTGATCGAAATGTGTGAGTTGTGTCGACGAGATGATAACTGTGTTGGCATGTGGATTAATGCTCCTTTGTGACTAAATATTTTAACACATAATTACATTTGTGCTGTAAAATGGCCAAATGAATACAGCTAAATTAGAATGTGTGTGTGTAGGTGCACGCTGCATCCATTGCACTGAAACAGAGTGGAGGAGATTTCAGATTCAGTTTCGCAGCCTGCCTCAGTGTGAAAACTCACCCGCAGATCTGCTGCATTTGTGGCATGGTCTCTGGCAGAGGCTTCCTATAAGTTTCTGGCAGCAGGAAACATAAGAAGGCACCAGAAATGGCCAAACTCCCCATCAATATGTATGGAAGTGCCTTGTAGTATTGTCCTGCATAAAGAAGCCACAAATACAACAAGAAGTGAGGAAAAAAAACATACAGTAGAAAAAGTGACACCTGAGTGAACAGCTTATTGGCACATCTGAGAGGCAGGAACCTGAGAACATTTTGCATTTCTGCCAGCCAGGGAGGGAGGGGCGATGATCGTGCCAGTCAGGAGCTCAAAATAGAAAGAAATATAACTAAATATACTTACTCATATAAACGATGAATGGGGAGATGATGGTCCCAATCCGAGCAGCCATGGAACAACATCCCATTGCTGTATTTCTGATAACAGTGGGGAAGAGCTCTGATGAAACGGCATACACGATACAAAATGAAGACGTCATGCCGAATTTCCCCAACATCTCGAGAAACACAGACACAGCAGGTAGATCTGAGGGAATGGAAAATAATAAACTTTAATTATAGCAAAGAAACAAAAAGTCAAATCAATTATAAACACTAAAATAAGATGGTGAACTTTATGTCTGCTAGCATGGATGCTGTGTTTGTATGTTAACATTAGCATTTAGCTCACAGCCTCACAGAGCTGACGTGGCTATAGCTAAAGAACTTCAGATGTACTTATTGGGATGAGGTGAACGCAGAGGATCATAACGCCTCCGAGAAAGAGGGTGGACGACTGGCAGAAGCGCCTGGAGCAGTACTGCAGCAGTATCAAGGCAATAATGTATGCTGGCACTTCGGTCACAGCAGACAGGAAGCAGTTTAAGAAAGGGTCACCATGCAGGTTTGATGTGTTGAGGAGTAAAGCAAAGTAACTCATGGTGATGATGATCCTGCAGAGACATTCAGAACAATGAAGTGAATACAAATAGAACGAGAAACAACAAGTTTTGATTCACATTTGGCCATGAGCTGTGAAGGAAGGTTTGAAGTGTGACCATTACTGATTTAATCAACTTTTGGTGTACAGCAATTACTGTGTGTTGTGAGGAAATCATAGACGTACCACAGAAGTGAACACAGCAATGTAACAGAAAGGACATTGCAGCTGGTCAGGATCGCTGAGATGTTGTATTTCTTGTCTTTCATAGTGAGTGCATCTTCAATCTGTGAATAACAAGAAGAAGCAGTTGTAAAGAGTTAAATAAAACACAAGCCCTGCCAAAGACGAAGGAACATGGAGGTATGACAACAGTCGGGAGTCATATTGTTGTCTGAATGGTGCAGAGTGGAGCGTTGTCAACACACAGCACCACAAATCTGCAGCTATAGACTGATGGTGTTGATTTATTTATTTATTTTAATTTGTACAAACATCATAGAAATGATAAATAATAAAACATCTTTTGATCACCTGAACAAGAAGTGTTTTCCGCAGAGAGTATGAGCTTAAGTAATTTCCATATAAGTATATTAACACATTAACATTCCCGTTTTTTTTTTATTATTACGTACATCAATTAAACATTGCTAAGATAATATTTTCACCTTGTATTGTACATATTTTCATATGAAGGATTGCAGGCTTGCATTTGAAATTAGTGTCATCTTCATATTTATTGAAATACACCAATTATTGCAGTTTTTATATATAATTTACCTCTTCTTGTGTAAAAATGGCCTTTGGAACCTCTATCTTATTAGCCTTGGCAGCGTCTTTCAGTATGGCTTCAGCCTCTTCCACTCTTCCCTGATAAAGCAGCCAGCGAGGAGACTCTGGGACTAACCTTGAGAGTTGAAACACATAGTAACACATTGCAGATTCACACAGAGATGCAGGACAAACTACACCAAACCAAATTGAGCAGCATTTTATTTTGGCATATATTAGGGAATGTTAGTCTGCACTATTGCTGCTTGAGGTGAATCATTACTGAAAACAAGCATGCAGTGGCTGTTGTGCAAAATGCCAATCTGAAATGTAATACAGAATTATTCTTACCACCATAGAGGAACGTAGATCAGACTAGAGGCAGCCATGGGAATCAGCAACAACCGCCAGTCCCGGAAGAAGTAAGCTGCAAGTGGTGTTGCCATGTTCCCCAAAGCGGAACCCATAAAAACCCCAAGGGAGCAGAAGACCACTCGAGCTTTTGGGCTTAGAATTTCTGTACCTGAAGGTGGTAAATTAAAAAAATTAAAAAATAAATATATATATATATATATATATTTTTTTTTTTTTGTTTGTTTGTTTGTTTGTTTATTGGTGCTACATTGCTAGTCAGTTCTGTTCTGTTCAGACAAATGTGTGAGATCAACAACAAAAAGCAAGAGCAAATGCTTTTTATGGCAGAATTTATGATCATATGAAATTATTTTCCATAAGCAGCAACATTTTTGCAAAAGTATAGAAGAACTTTAGTTATAAAAATTTAGTATGACATGGGACATCCACCAAGGATGCAGCACTAATTCCAGCCTTTTTACCACCTAGACCTACTTTGAAATGCAGGTGAATTAATGTAGATTGGATGTATGTTTAAATACAAGTTCAGTGCCTTTCAAAGCATTCAGATGTGACATTCTTGGACACTTTTGTACACAACACCAATACACTGTATGTAAAAATGTGTAACCTGGATCCCCATTAAGTTTCAAACCAGAATATTACAGATTATTATATTGTTGTTTCCAGGTTGGAAATCCTTTCTGGAAAACGTACCCAGCACAAATGCAATGATATAGTTGGAGTATCCACCCGCACCCACGAAAAAGAAAATGAAGCTGAAGACCTCCCAGCTCGGGGAGAATATCTGCGCTGCAATCGCCACGGTCTGCAGAACCATCATAAGAAACATGGCCGGCCTCCTCCCATATCTGTGTAAGAAATAGCAGAGTCGAGTTAATTTTATGATTTCTTTACCCCTAACAGCAAAAGGTACAGTACAGTACCTGTCAGACATCTGGCCTGAGAGAAATGCTCCTACCAGCACACCAATGTAATGGATGGAGGTGGCCAGTGGAGATTTGTAGCTGTTCTCACACACCAAGTCCCACTGCAAAATCAAAAGTATAAATAAGTATACTATTTCCATATTGATTTAATGATTAAAAGAACAAATACAAGATACTTATATTTAGGTGTTCATACACTGAAAACATAATGATAATAATATATAACATTTCTTCCCACAGATCCCCCTTGAATCCTACACTCTGGCCCTTTAACTTAGTTTGGCCGTCATAAAAATACTATTTTGTAACTTCTGCATACAATTTCTTTGCGGAAACCTTGAAAACATTTTGCAGTGGATCACTCACCTCTGTGACGGTAGTTGACTGGTAGATTTTCTTGCTGTACGTCCAGCCATC
>JARJLU010017771.1:0-20700 GCA_030272975.1 Sparidentex hasta | reverse complement strand
AGCGAGGAGCGGGAAGGGGAGGAGGTGGAGTTGGAGGGAGGCAGAGAGTGAAGAGAAGGAGGTGGGGGGAGGGAGAGGAGCAAGGCAGGAAGAGAGGGAGGGAGAGAGGGAGGGAGAGAGTGTGCAAAAAAGCACAGAGGAGTGGGAGGGACAGAATGCAGCAGGGAGTGAGAGAGAGAGACAGAGAGAGAGAGGAGAGGGGGAGGTGAAGGACAGAGGGAGAGAACATGAAGAGGAGGCGGAGGAGGAAGGAGGAGGCAGGGAGGGAGGGAGAGATCAGCTCTTGCCAGATGGTTTCCAACAAAACAAGTGCGTCTTCACATAAGCCCTGGCTGCACAGCAACAAACCTGCTCCTCACAGTCAAACACTGAAACATGGAAGATGTTGTTGCAAGGTGCCTTTTGATTGTAAAAGGCAGCTATAACCATGACACAAAGTAAAACAAAAACGCGATGTAAGCCTCCCTGTCTGAGAGGAGAGGCTCGTCCTCGAAGCAAGAAGACACACTCACGGGCGCCCTCAACTTTTCGTTTCTGCCGCCCTCCTGCCGCCTCCTCCAGTCCGGCGCTGCGGCGGTGGGCAGCCCAGCCCATCCCGTACTTGCGCTCGGTCCTCAGCTTGTTCTCGGTGAGCCTCAGCCGCAGTTTGAGAGCCTCATTCTCCCTTCTGTTGACGGACAGCTCCACCAAGTAGTCGTTCACCGTCTCCTGGAAGAGTTTGGTGATCTCGCAGACGGAGGCTCGGATCAGGCTGTCCATGACGGCCGTCAGGTGGGTCTCGAACGTGGAGACCGACTCCTCCATCATCTTGACGACCTGAGTGGTGGTTCAGTAACAGTTGGATGTCAAGATCGTGAGACATACGAGACAGTCTTCCGCCGATATCGCGAAAGTTTCACCGCTTTAGCCACAATACACCCAATCTTATCGATAGCCTGTCTGTTACATAAACGAACTTTACTCCTCGCTACTAACTAGCAGCGACGAAATCTTCAGAATATCAACATTAACCTGTGCAGGGCTCAACGGATCCACACATTAACATTATGCCCATTCCTTTCTGTTTAATTACAGACTACATTAAGGGGCTAATTCCAGAGGTACAACGTCGCTATTGTAGTTCAACACCAAACCAGAATTAGCTAGTTGAAATAACTTGACGATGACAGACTGTTAAAGTGGACGAGGAGCAGTACCCCTCCGCAACGGTGGAAAGTGATCGTGCTAGCAGCCTGGCTAATTTAGCCTCGTATACGCACCGTTTGTTAGATGAAGCTCCGGAGGAGTAAGTTGGACGTGAAACGGCGACACACGGTATGAATTCACGGCTGGCAGACGAGCCCGCTCGGCGTTCATAAGCGCAGAGACACGGCGACAAAGGAAAGCGCCATCCAACTTCTGTCCGCTCTCCCCCTGCTACTGTTTTCCTCCTCGCCTCCTTCAGCACTGCTTAACGATGCTTGAGGAGACTGCGCATGCCCAGTACCGTAATTACCCTATACTCAAGAGCTGCCGCACCCTAGAAACACCACAATCTCGTTTTTTAAAAAACATTTATTTTACCTTGATTTCAACAGTGGTGGTGAATATTATTTTTATGTAAGTAACAACACAAAAATACCTCCTCGCTGATAGTGTTTGCGTTTTTGTTTTTTTTGTTCACACAGTGTCAACATTAAAATGTCTTCCAGGGAGGATGGAGGCGCTGTTGTTAATGTTTGCTTCATGGTTGCACACTGAGAGAGGAAGACACGTCGTTTCTTCCGCCTCTGGGGTTGAGTTGCAGCGTCTGCCATCTGCAGTCCAGTCCGCGAAGGGGAGGGGTGAAGACAGCGCAGAAGAGAAGTCATCATGCCGATGTTTGTGGTGAACACCAACGTGGCCAAAGGCGATGTGCCGTCGAGCCTGTTGTCGGAGGCCACCGAGGAGCTGGCTAAAGCGATGGGCAAACCTGCACAGGTGAGTTAGGCCAGGTGCGCGCTCAATCCTGCAGGACCTGCTCATCCGGACGTCCAGAACTAAATCCGCCCTCATTCTTTCCCACATGAATGACTTGACTATTCTTCTGGGTGCAACACGAGCAGCAGATTAAGTCTGATGTTCGTTTATTTCGCAGCTAAAATATGATATTTATTTAACGCCTCTCTGAATGAGGCGAGCTTGTGGCGCAATTATGGAAACACACTCCGTTATTTCAAGAGTTCCTGGTCAATGATTAATCATGGTGTCAGTAGTTCAGTAAACCCACATGTTAAAAGCAAATCCTCTACTGAACATCTTCTCCATCATTGTAGGAATTTGGATATTTTAGCATGCAGTTTACTTTCTGTAATTTACAAGGTGATTATAATTTTTGGCTAAAAATCTTCCAATTTGGATGGTTTTGTATTAAAGTTGTAAGAAATGTAAGCCATCTGCTCAACTCGTACACCGAAACAAACAGGGTTTGCATATAATGAGAGTAGCTAACTTCTGCTGACTGTGTTCTGTTTATGACTGCAGCTGTTGTTTAGCTTGTTAGCACTAGCATGCTAACCTCAGTAGGTATCCTTAGATGCCTTTGACTCTAATGTCAAAACTGTCACATCTTAATATAATTTTTTCCTCCCATATTTTTCATATATATTTTTTGAATGTTTTAAACCAAAATTATTACATATAGCACCTTTTTTAATATGTTAAAATACACCAAAGTGATTCAGTATTTCTCACCAGAATATTAAGCTGCTTTTAGACCATTATGTAGTGAAATTGCTGTGAAGTAAATAGTCAAATTTATAAATAATAATGAGAGAGAAATCTTAAATTTTACAGGTATAATCTGGTGACAAACTTGAATTGCGGTGGGGAAACTGTTCACCCTTCACTGTTATCCAGGGCCTCGAACCTGTGTTTTGATTAGATCCACCCAGTGTTGGTTGACATCACTTTTGTGTCTCTGTCCTGCATGTACCAGTACATTGCCGTGCACATCAACCCTGACCAGACGATGATGTTTGGGGGAAAGGGAGACCCCTGCGCACTCTGCTCCCTCACCAGTATTGGCAAGATCAGCGGTCCTCAGAACAAGAAATACTCTCAACTCCTGTGTGGACTGCTCAACAAACACTTGGGCATCTCTGCTGACAGGTAGCAAACACGCATAGCCACCATTAGTGCACATAAGTTGATAAGTAAATTTAATATTGCGACCGAAACAAAGACTACCCCTATGCAGGCATCTTGCTCACTGTTCATGTCTAATCTTATTAACCTATTTCCCTTTGTGTCTATTTCAGGATTTATATTAACTTTGTAGACATGGAGGCAGCCAATGTGGCCTGGAACAACACCACCTTTGGCTGACATGGAGGTCAACGCACTGAAATAGAAGAACATTCCCTGTATTTTCATAGGTGTACTAACATGAATTAAAGAAGCAAAGGTCACCCAGTAATCCACTGGCCAATGTATGACTGACTTAAAAGCACTTAATATGACCCTTTGGCTTTGCACTGATCCCTTTGAATTTAAATGCAATAAAATTAACCATGTAGACCAAAAAATAATCGGTGCTTTCTTTTTGTGGTTTAACCTGAAAGGCACACAGCATTTTCACGTTTAGGGGGGGAAAAAAAAATCCCATCTTTTTGGGATGTTTTGTCTTTGAAAGTATTGGGTACAAAACAGCAGCTAAATGGAATTAATCCATCAGTGATGTTATTATTTATCCCATGCTTTTCCTACTCTGACATGTCAGCGCATCCTCAGTTAAAAAGGTCTATTCGGCCTGCTAGGTGCATGTGGCACCGGTCACAACTTGCCAATTATCTGAGGTTTTGAAGAAGAGGATCTATTTAAGATAAGCTTAAAATGAATCAAAATGAATAAAAATCAAAATATCAGAAGACGGAAAGCTTATTTGTGGCCCCAAAATTCAAAAGCTGATTTTCTAGAAATTGTCTGCCTGTCCCAACTGAGTGCCTATCTCGACCTTTGTGTGAAAACAATGAGCTCAGTGTGAGCTAACATGAAACCTGGTATTCATTGACAAAGTGGGAGGTGTTCAGTTAGATACTCAAATATATTTGCATTTGGCATCTGTTGCATTTACAGTTGCATTTGCTTACTGATTTCTAGCTATCTGAGGGTAGGTCAGAATACTTTTTTTTCTTTCCAGGGAATTACACAACTCTACTATATGCCTATGATAAGAGACATGTTATTACTTTATCAGAAAACACCTCAAGAAGAGCCAAAGAGGAGGGATCCCTCACCCAGGATGGAGAGACATGCAATAGATGTCACATGTATAGAACAGAACCACAAAATCCCAATTTACAAATTGCCCTGACAGAATATCTATACAAACTATGCAATATATATGTAAAGTATGTGGATCCACATGACGCTTCAGGCCTGCACAGTTGTCTCCTGGATGAGAGACAGCTACATGCTTGTGTCTTTCCTAGCATGTGATCATTTGTTTTACTTGTCAGCAGGACTTGTTAGATGGAGACTTCAGAATTTCACCTGAGGGTGGATGTGCCAAACAATGTATGCATGTTTAGGCAGCAGCTTCATTCCGTTTACATGTACATACTGTGTGTAAAGAGTGTGTGCTCAGTCTGCTGTGTGTGAGAGAGTTCTAGGTTGGTTTAGCACAATGATTTTACAAAGCCAGCCAGAAAAGTCTACCACCTTCTTAGCACCTTCATTGCGTCTGACAAACAGACTCAGAAACTGCGGTGGTCCAAGAATGCAGTCTGTAGTTTGAAAACCCAGGATTTGGTTAGCATCTTCAAACTTCCCTTGTCTCAAAGTCAATGTTTTTTTATTTTTTTTTATTGATTTTTGGTTGAATGCTTGTCTGTGGTTACCACAGTTCACTGGTCACGTTCAAACTTAAGGCTTATTTTCAAGGATATTCCAAAATCTAATTGAAAAATGTCATAAGCAAAATGGGAACAGGGGTGATGCTTACTTCAGGATGAACCAACACAAATGTTATCCTTACATCCCTCCATTACTACATAATGTTGCTTTAAGTGAACATTGACAGGAAAAAAATCAAACATTTGGGAGTGCAATTTCTATTCCTAAAATGGATTTGGTAACATGTGTCCTTTTGTTCTTTGTCTATATTTAAATGTGCTCTGTTGTATAATTTATGTAACTTGTAGTTAACAGTGTGCTGCCTCCCTCCCTCGAAAAAGACACTTTAATCTCAAGGGACTTCCTGGTTAAATAAAGATAAAAAAAAAACGTGTAGTGCACTCACAGTGCAGCGTTACTGCTTTTATTTATGTTAAAGTTAAACACACCGGATAGTGTGTTTTTATACTTGCCTGGTTGCTACGGTAACTCCCGGCTTGGTTGCCAACAGAGCGCATGCGCCAGGCAAAATCTCGTTTTGCCATGGATTTTATGTTAAATACCCTTTCACACTATCATGACAGTCATGTTTTAGGTTTATATTGGTTTTTTGTTTTGTTTTGTTTTGTTTTTATAAATGTTGAAAGACAGAATATGCGGGGTGAATGTGGTGTGTTCTGGCATTAACATTACGGCCACGATGACGTAGCCGTGTCGTAACTCCTCCTCTCGCGAAAATGGCGGACACCCATCCTCCGGTGTGTTCGTGAAACGAAATTAACAGAAACAAATGCGGATGGTTTTGATATTTTATTTACGATTTTGCCAGTTCACTGCAGATCTTTAAGACCTTTAAGAGCAAGTGTCTTTGTTCTGGAGTTCTTGTGCCGAACGGTGAGTATTGTACAGACGATTGCATGCCGCCTTGTGTAACGTTAGCTACATAAATTAGTTTCTGTTCTGTTCTTTAGACGCAAACGAAATAATGAACCGAACTAGCTAACGTTAGTCATCAACATAGATATATTTAGCTAACGACTAAGGAAGAGACATGCGAAACACCACTGTTTTGGCTCACTTTGAATCGAAATTTAATGTTGCATGGTAACATAGGTTCCTGATGGTCCTCCCTTAACCTGAACGGGATTATCCAAACAGTCTTACTGTGTGTGACTGATGAATTTAAATGGGGGTGGCAGAACATCCCTCACTCAGACGCCTGTTTAAGCAAACGTACACCAGGCTGAAGTGTGCCTAGCTGACCCTAATACGATCTGTCATCTCTCTGTATAGGTGTAAGGTGACCGTGGTTAGCGAAAGGACACGTTTAGCATCGCAAAAGTCTTGATCAAGGACAGCTGCAAGCTACAGCCACACATCTGCAAGGATGTCTGACCGTCTGACGAGAGAATTCAGTGCCCAGCTTTCAACAACAATGGACTCAACCCTGAGGCGGGCTATGTATGAAATAATGAAGATCTTTGAGACCAGCCTACATGACCATCTAATGGAGCTGGTGCAGAGGGGAGAGGAGATAGCTAATCTTAAAATAAAGTTACAGAGAGCAGAGATCAAACTGGGGGAAAGGCTGTGTGGAGGTGACACAGGAACAAAGAATGAAATGCAGATGACAGAACCTCAAAAAGAGCCCGAAAATGTTCTGGACGCCTCTGGACACACTTCTAATTATCCTGAGATTGATTTTGAAGGTATGGTGTTTGAATGAGGAGAATAACCTTACAATATATGCTACTTTTAACTGTGAAAGAAACCTTATAGAGAGAGCTGCCAGTATAGAGAGAAACTCAGTTTGAAACCTGACTTGACAGTGTGTTTAAAACCATTACAGACGTTTTCATGAGGTGCATGTTAAGTTTAATGGAAATCAGTACAAGAAAATCTGCAAGGCACTAAATATCAATCAAAGTCCAGTAAATATTATCAGTCACAAGTTCATGTGAGCATTGCATAAAGAATACCTTTTTGACTGTGCATGTACATGTCCTACCAAAGCATTACAGGGAAATGAATCACATTATTATATGGCTTACAGTTTGATCATGTCTGTTTCTTTGCGTGTGGCTTTGTGCAGTACCTTCTGACTGGTGTGCTCCTCTGGGCTCTGAGGCTGCGCCTAAACAAGAGGTTGGCCTGTGTCCCAGTGTAAGACTACGCAAGCTGCACATTCCTCTGTGGCAGGTTCCAATCAAGAAGGAGGTGAAGGGGATGTGGTGGCATGATAATTTAGTGTTTTACCTATGATGCAGACGTTATGTTGTTGGAGGAGACGGGCTAAAAAAGTTGTCAGCACACGTCAGTGTTGGGACAGCTCACCCTAACCCAACACTGCATCAGGATCAAATAATTGTGTTTCTGAATCAAGAGGCAATCAGTTGGGCATTGAGAGAGTCCATCTCACTGATTGTTTCAGACCATGTACTATTTCACATACCTTGTCATTTCAATAATTGCATATATAACTAATACATTTGTATTGTAGGTGGATATCCGTGGCATTGACTCTCACCAGCAAACAGTGGGTGGCAGGAGAACCACGAGAGGTGAGTTTTCATTTTGGATTAACTGATTGATAGATTTCTGGAATAGCATTTGTATTATAGTATTTTAAATATTTTTTACACACTTGCCTGCGTGCACTGTGATTAAAAACATTCATGCACTAGTGTTCAGATGTGGGCCGACCGGCTGACAATGCTCACTGCGAGAGTCTCGGTTGTGTTTTGCTGCAATCCCAAACCCTCCGCTACAGTGTTATACTTTCCAGAAACAAAACAAACATTTCATCGGCTGCATAAAATACTCCTTGCCTCCTCTGCATTTCATTTTAACTCTGCTGACTATCTTGCCATCACAGTTTGAGCTAGTCTCTTAACTAATCATGGATGATATATGCATCTGTGACATGACTTGCATAAACGTGAATATGGAGCACAATAAAATGAAAATTTTATAGGAAAGACTCAAGACAAGAATTGTGTCAATAAGAGAAGGTCAAGTAGCCTGGTCACTACTCACTGTCTTATTATGAACATACAGTTGAAGTTTTCATCAAAGAAAGATTACAGAAATATTACTGTATTCTGTCAATGACATTAGAAGAAAATTGATTTCAGCTAAAATCAGAATTGGCTAAAATTGGACAAATTCATCTTGTAGCTCTGCCCATCTAATTAAATTAGTTTCTTAGATAATAGTCTGTTTAGTTTATCATATTCAAGTCATTTCTCCTTTTAAATGACTCAGTTTAATTTTCATGCAATGTTTTTCTTTTACAGGTTCTTCATTTCAGAAGCACAGACACACAATGTCTGTTCAAAGAACCCATCGGGGACCAGTAAAAAATGACATAAAGAGATTGCTCGAAGACATCAGAGAAGAATATACCAACCTAACAGACACACCTCAAAGTCTAAGAAGAGGACGGAGAAATCAAACAGGAAGAGAGCAAGAAAAAGCGATGGAGATCATAGGAGACAGGAAACAAACTACAAAAACTAAGTTCAAGTCTACAGAACAGAAGTCTGTGGAAAATGACAGTCATAAGATCTACACCTGCAAATTCTGTAAGAAGAAATTTCAAACACTTTTTGGCCTAAGTGTGCATGCGCGATCACACAAGAGGTGCCAGGGTTGTAAAAAAGAGTTCTCTTTTCCAAGTTATCTCAACAGCCATAAACTCTATTGTGCAAAACTTAAGGAACTGTTGGCAAAACAAGCAGAGTCCACTGACCCTCCAAAACATCAGCCCAGTGTAGGAGAAGCTGCCTCAGACAAAGGCCAGGTGATCAATAAGGATGACAAAGCTTTGTCACCAAGCAAAAAAACAGTTACCAAAAAGGAGGACAACACACCTTCATCACAGAGCAAAAAACGGGTGATCAGTGATGACACACTTTCACCACCGAGCAAACAAGAGGTGATCAGAAAGAGGGATGATGCACCTTCATCACCAACCAAGAAACAGGTGATCATTAAGGTAGAAAAACTACCATTGCCCTGCAGCCTTGGTGAATTATCTGTCCAGAAAGATGGACACACCAAGAAGCATACAAGTTCATTCTCCAACCAGAAGGACGAGTCAATCAGCCAGATGCGAGAGCACATACGTGTTTCAGGTGGCAGAAAGCCATTTCGCTGCAGCATGTGCCCTAAGAAATTCCGTTTTAAGCGGGCTCTCAATACACACACAACGAAAATGCACAAAGACCAGGTGAATACCAGTCAGGCAAATGCAATCCTTTCATGTACTTTGCGTTCAGAGAAAACTGAAGAAAATCAAGAGGTTTTGATTTCTCCCTGCAAAGACACAAGTCAAGCAAGCAACCGCAACAACATTAAGAGAAAATCCAAGCATGACAGAAAGCCAGGTGTAATTTGGAAAGAAATGGGCACCCTATGCCCTGATGGATACACCTGCTTGAAGTGTCCAAAGGTCACCAAAACCAAATATTTATTGATTGCCCACTTCCGCTCCCACACAGGAGAGAAACCTTTCAAATGTGACCATTGTGCTGCAAAGTTTCGTTGTGTATGGCAGCGTAACAACCACAGAAAGAAGTGCACTGGTATTTTGTTCCAGTGTGAGAAGTGTGATAAGAAATTCCCCTCAAAAACGAAGTATGACAGGCATATGCTAAAATATCACAGGGACTGGCGTCTCTTCTGCAAGATTTGTGGAAAAGGCTTCTTTCATAAAGGGCGCCTAAAGAACCACATGCAGAGCCATAACCCAGTTTACAGTTAGTATCGCCCGTATATGGACACTGAAGCCCTGGATGTTCAGGACGTTCATTCATCACGTGCTTTTGGTGGTGTTTTTTTTTTTTCTTTTTTGTTTTTTGTGTCTTCCATTAAGCTGTTCTGCATTTTTTTTTCTTCTATTTTAAGATGTAGTAATGATATAATTCACATCAGTATTCCTCATCAGGTTTCTCTGCATATGTACAGAGTAGGGATAGAATGATTATTGGGGCTAATATTCCCCAAAAGAAAGTCGGTAACGGGTATTTTTTGTGTTAATATATTTAAAATGTGGTTTTACTCAATGCTCCGCCCACAACAGTATACCTCAAAAGTGTACAATGTGAACAATACTTGAGTTACATTCTGTAACTGTTCATTCTGAATTTGGACACAACATTTTTTTTTTTTTTTTTACTGCAAATGTATATTTGCTCCACTAATTGGTTACCAATCTCCTGGATTACTGATAATCGGTATCAGCCTAAAAACAATCATATTGATCAAGCCCTAGTACAGAGAGGTCCATTCACAAACAAGTGCTCTTGTTCTACCATTGTCAACACAACGTTTGTAAAGTAATTGTAATTTTGTCAATTCTTTCAGGAAATCTGAACCAATAAACCATTCATAGGGGAGGAAAAAAAGATTGTGTCTGACTAATTGATCAAGGTACTTAATGACACTGATGCAGTTGTGTAAATCCAACATTGCCTTAAAGCACACCTGCTCTCACAACAATATAGGTTGCAAAGCTCCAGTATATGTTCTAAAAGAATAGCTACGCCGTATAACAAAATCACTACTTGTTAAAAATCTGTCATCTCACAGCAAACCTGTGAAGTTTAATTCTGAGGTCTCTGTGCATGTTTGTCTCTCATGTGCCTTAATCACAATCTTTCACATCAACCCAGTGTCTGCTGATGTGCTTGGTTATGGTCAATTTTGGACCCATCTTTGTGATGTTACTGGACGAAATGTAATTGGTCACTGTAAAATAATTTCATCTCATGCTTAAGTTGTAAGACAAGGAAGAACACAGGTGAACGTGCTTCACGGTTATGAATATTCGTTGTATTTTGTACTTTTCTTTAACATTAATGTTGCTTGATTGAGAGACATTGCCCTAATTAAAGCATGTAGCTTGTCCTGCAAATGTATTAAAAGATGTGTTTTTATTTCCTTTTAAAGTAAGGTTCTAGTGCAACGTTTTTAAGAGATTAATCTGAAAGTCTACACATCATTACAAACATATATTCGATCTTTATTGAGTTTTTTTTTTTTTTTAAATGCAGCATTGAATGAGCTTTTTTTCTCGCGAGACTTGCAACAATCATCACATCAGATGCCAACCTGCTAGCTGGACGATGAGCCGCCGCATCGTTGAGCATGACTGAACTGTTTTCATGGATTCAAGGTCAGCCAGTGACTACATTGGCCGACGACTGATCAGTAACATTGCAACCTCCGCCTGTCGGTGTTCGTTTTGCTCAGAGTGAGTTAGCGAGAATGCTAGCTAGAACGAGCTAGGACTGTCTACGCACCGCTGGCTCCCTTGTTTACACGCTAGCTGTATGTGATGTTAGCTAACGATACTGTAGCTAATAACAATAGCATCGGCTGTTGAGAACTTTTCATCTTTATGGTTTGCTAGAAGTTTGTTGTTTATGTACTCGTACTATTCAGACAGTCGCTGCATTTGATGTGCCTGTCATCACTATACAACAGTAGCTTTAGCCTGCAAGCTGATTGCCATGACATCATAGCTTAAAAACGTCACACAGGTTGACTATCTAGAGATATTTAAACACTAACAGATAAACGGTTGTGGCAAACGGCCACTGGGAATGGCGTAGCTAACGTTACTTAGCATGGCAACGTCTCATGGCAGTGCGTGGTGTTAGCCACATTGTCCCCCAGCTGCCTCTGGAGGCCAACCACAGAAGAAGACAGCGGTGTCAATCAGTCGTTGACATTAAAGCATCACCGCGTAAACAAAGGACAATGGAGACCGTGAGGAGTGCTTTCCACGCTCAGCTGGCCACCGTCATGGACTCGCTGCTGGCAGCTGCTGTGTGCGAGATCGCCAAGATCTTTGAGAGCAGCCTGTGCGAACAGCAGGCGGAGCTAGCGCAGAAATCAGAGGAGATCTCCATCCTCCGAGGCAAGCTGGAGAAGGTGGAGAGGAGGCAGAAGGCGAAGGGTGGAGGGGGCGAGGAAGGGGAGATGTCTTCAGGAGACAGGGATGGCGGTTTGAGGCAGCAGACCCTCGCAGGACCAGGTAATATTTAAGTCAGGAGATCATGAACACTCACTTGCCCTTTGCTGATGTAGGACGTGATAGCAAACACTTAATATATGTAATCCAACTTTTTAAAAAAATATTTTTTTATTGATAGCTGTTTATCCTTTGCATGGATGCATGTGGGTCAAACCATTTTGAGCCCCTCTCTGTCTTTTAACATACTTGGCACCAGAGGCTTTACAGATACAATGACTGCCAATAATTCTCTTGCACAGGACTGAATGTGGAAAAGGATGCGTCTTCTCTTTCCGATCCAGTGGAAGGAATCAGTCAGAGCCTCAGTGGGATGAAAGAGGAGGTCACAGGCCAGGATGGAGCTTCAGTAAAACATGAGGTCAGACCCTGTCCTGCCGCTCCATGATTCAAAAGTTTGCTGTCCAATAAATAGAAGAAACTGGTGCAAGGTGAAAGCTGCACCGTGGCTTACTGATTTGTTGTACTTCTTTTCCACAGCGGGCTGGTTCACGGCCTGCCCTGGGGTCTGTTGCAGTACAAGCTCCAGAGGGAAGTCTTGCTGCTGTCGACCAGAGACAGATGGATACCCTGTCTGCCACACAAGCCAAGGCCAAATGTAAGAAGAAGTTCCACCATTACTCTCCCAACAAGATGAAATTCTTTATGTAAGAATATTTAATTTGAGAAAGTCCATGAATTGTTCCCCTGAATTGTTTCTCTGTAGTGTCTCATTGGGATCAGGGCAGTCGCAGTGCAGACCACAGACCCCTCCAGGATCAAGCCTCCGCCCCTTTTCTCTCCATCTCCCAGAGCGGGCGTTGCTCCCCCAGGCCTGACCCAAGCCTAGCTCAAGCTGGGGAGTGGTTACCGGGGTTGGACACTACCCGAGGTGGGGTGTCCGGTCTGGACAACCTGCAGGCCGATGGCACCGGCTGCTCCGGTCCAGCTAGCAGCAGCACTGGAACAGACGCTTCCTGCTTCCGACCTGGTTTTGGCTCCGACGAGACCAGCAATGAAGATGACGACAGCTCTTTCCCTTTCCTGGACCAGGAGCCTGAGAACCAGAACTCCAATCAGAATTCTGTGCAGGGCCAGGCTGTGGGGCAGAGGGGAGCTCGCCAGGTTCAACCGCAAGCCCCCCCTGGCGAATCATCATGGAGACCCAGGGACGACAGAGTTGGGAGAGGCCCCATCAATCACACACGGCGGGTCCCATCTTTTGGCAACAGAGACCCACTCCGACCACAGTCCAATTCACAGTCACTCGCGCTACGACACACAAATACTCTGAGCCACCCCGCAGCTTCCGGTGGAGGGAGCGGACGACCTTACACCTGCCCGTACTGTACCAAGTGTTTCACCTACCCCTCCCACCAGCGCAGACACCTTTTACGCCACACAGGGGTCAGACTGCATCCTTGTCAGTTTTGTGACAAGAGCTTCCTCACTCCCTCTGAACTCACCGTGCACACCCGCACACACACAGGGGAGCGGCCTTTTGGCTGCGCTCAATGCGGTAAACGCTTTGCCCGCAGCGGAAACTTAAGAGCCCACCAAAGGGACGTTCACATGGGGAAGAGGCCTTTCGCTTGCACAGAGTGTGGGAAGAGATTTGCCCACAGGGGGAACCTCAGGGTGCACAATCACAGAGTCCATCAAGGAGATCCCTACTACATGGATGAGCAGCAGGAGCCTGATATGGGCCCTAATCCAATTTGAAAAGATTTGAAAAATGATGGTTCTGCACTTTAATTTAGGTTGAAAATAATCCAAGCAACTTGTTTCAGGATTACCAGTTGTGTTCCAGATAAATTTATGACAAAATTGTTATACATATATATTTTAATGCAGGGCAACCTTAGAATTAAGCATCTTTAAATTTTATCCTATGTAATTAATGACATACGTGGTCAAAAGAATATTTTAATTTATGTATCGATTTTTTCAAATACAATTCAATGTCAGAAAAATGGGTCACACAAAAAGGGCGAGCTCTGTGTTGAACTGTTTTTGTAAAAGTCATCCATTAGTATGAAATATTGGCTATAAAGAAGATGAGTTTATTAAGGGCGATCCTGTGTTCCCACAGTGTTCTTCCCGTCAGTGAAAAGTCACTCTGAGTACATTTTCATTACTTGAAGTGAAAGAACTGCAAAATGTTTTTCATAAAGCCAATAAACAGAATCTAGTTGATATTAGATTTATACATGTGGCATGCAGAGGTAGGATAGCACGTCTCTTCCTTTTACAGTTGTGCTTACGTACTGGCCATCTCCTCACTTTTGTTCTGACTGTGTTGTAAAATGGAAACAAAGTTCAGAATTGTGTTGTAACAGAAGAACTGTGCTTTTATTTTCCATCCTGTTTTTTTCAAAGTGGAATTAAATAATATACTCGTATACAAACTGTTCTCCTCAGCCGGAAACATTAAAGCATTGTACAGTACGCGCTTATATTGATGCACCGTGCTCTCAAAGACACCAGGGGGCAGTGTCACAACATACAGAAGATGAGTGTAGGAATGACTTTGGTCCACACTGCAAATAGATTTTGGATAGAAGTGTTGCTCTCAGCATGTTTTAACATGTGCCCTCAATTTTCAGATATTTTTCCCTGATGTATGCACTTGTGTCATCATGCCATCTCTCTCATGGTCATGGGCTGTAAGCATGTGCTTATGAGGCAAAATCAGAATGTGTGTGTGTGTGTGTGTGTGTGTGTGTGTGTGTGTGAGTCCTCAGGTCACCAAACCCAAAATCTCTCCTGCTGTTTGGCATGTGTTTATGTGTGCAAAAGTGTGAGTGGTTTTGTCCGTTCATAGCAGTGACCTCTAACAGCACAAGGAGAGTTTTGTCTGTTTTTCTTTCTTAAAAAATTAAATAGATAAAATAAATATTCATATGCCCTCATGTAGCGGCAGTGTCAGTTACACGCATCAGCTTTATGTGAATAAGTTACAAGGTAATAGTTATTTGAATCTGTTATAGCTATTTTTTTATTTTATTTTTTTTAAAATAGGACATTGGTGAACAATATTTCAGGGATTACAAAGGGGTAACATCAAAATAAATTATTATAGCTTATATGTATAATCAAGCATTCACTGTGTCAACTGGCATCTTGTTCCCATTCTGGAATCCCTTCTTTTGGCATGTTGGTGTAAAAATGCGGGTCAGCACAGTCATTGGAAACACCATCAAGGGTCGAGTTGCTGACAAAGAGCTGTCCTTAGTCTAGACAGGCACAATTCATTCATGGCTGTGTGTGCTCTAGTTTAGGATGGTGTTTTTGATCGATTCCCTTGTTAGAATTTGGACTGCTTTTGTCTACCTTGGACTTTTCATTGCCAATTTGAAACATTTGCTACAACAGAAATCATAAAGTAATCAGGTGGAATAAGGCACATTACTTTGATGTAGAATTAAAATGGTTAAAATACCATCACTGGAGGTGGTATATCAGATTACATGCAGCTTCCTCTGGAGCCACAAAAGGCTCTATAATGCTTTGCTCACATATCCAGTAGTCCAAAACACACTTCAATGTTGGCAATTTGGTGAGTTACCCTTTAAGTGATGGGGGCAGAATCCACTTTCTCGTCCCTTAAGCAGCCTTAGCTCAAGTGTGTATCTACCAGAGTCAGTGTTTTCAGTGTGAAATATAATCTTTGTGTTACAGTCCCTCCACTGAAGCCCAGCAATGAAACAAAAGGAGGCAATTTAATACTAATATAACTAACAAAAAAATAGAGAACCAAGGCTGTGTTTTTTGAGCCATCACTTAAAAAAAAAAAAACTCCTACTGGAAAGTGCCTCGAGGATGTGGGCTGTGTGGAGGTTGATGAGACATTTGTCCCCGTCTCTCTCTTTCACACGAATCTCTCAACTGCTGAGCGAGGCTCGGCCGAGCTGCGCCCGTGTGTATTCCCCCGGCTGCTGAGTCCTTGCTTTGCTCATTGTAAAGATTACATTCAGTGACCCACCTCTCCCGAGGGTCACCTGAGTCTGTCTCTCCCTTTGGGTTTTACGTGCACAGTTATAAAAAAAAAAAAAGTCTTAATAGTGCACAAAGAAAGGCCCCTCTACATTGGCTCAGATGCAGGAGACACATAAAGGAATGGGTGCATGTCTCGGTCATGGAGTGTTGTATCTATGGATTTATGAGTGAATTAATGTGTCCATGTGAGAGGATTGAGTCCCAATGCAGTAAAGCTGCAGGCTCTTACAGGCCATCCAGGGGAATGTACTGTTTTTAAGTACTGTATTTATGTGTGGATGAAAGCCTCGGGTCAAATAGAAACACAAATCTATACACAGATTTGGGTCTCGAAATAGGTGCGTGTGTGTGTGTGTATGTATGTAACTTCACAGGCAGGGTTCATGCAGGCTTTGCAGTTTTTTTTTATGTTTGTATATTTGGTTATGTGTAATCTCCTTTATGCTGTAAGCTGCTTTGCCCCGGGGAGGGAGAGGCAACAAATGAACAGTTGACTGCACAATCCGGGTGCTTTGAATCTATGTGATAAAAGCTTTACATCAAGCTGGGTTGTATGTAGATATTTTGTCAATGTTCCTATTTAAAACACCTTTTTTAACCCATGTTTTGCCCCCTGGTGCCACGAAAAATCGTTTGACCCGAGACTAATAGCTCCCTGTCTGTTCCCCCCTCATGATTTGATACAAATTAGATCTTCCTCTTTGCAATAACAACCCTGTCAGGTAGCCATGTCCCAGTCAGTGTTTATCACCAGGCCCAAGTGTTATCATTCTGTTTTTCCAAGCAGAGATCAAGCCGTGATATGGTCTTCACCTTTTATGTCAACCATGTTTCAGTTTATTTCTTCAGCCCCTGAGGCTACTGCTTTAATTTTCCAGCAAGCAAAAAAAAAAAAGAAAAAAAAAACACACTCTCAACCTCCTGCCATCTCCTTGCCCTCGGCCCAAAGAGCCATTCCATCACCATCCTATAATCCTCTAGGAGTAAAATTATCCCCCTGACACCTAGTTACTGCACCGGGCTCCCCAAACATGTCATGCACATGTTAAAAGAGAGGAAATATTAACCCTCGCTCAGCTGGTGATGTATGTTCAGTCAGGTAAATTATACTCCTGGATATTGTGTGTGCTTGTGTGTTTGTTTCCATTCTTGAACATGCTTATGTGTGTGTGTGATGGAGATACCAACTCCTTTCTGTGTGTGTGTGTGTCTCAGGACTAAAAGGGTTTTCGTGTGTTCTCAAGGCTGCTCGTAATCCACCCAGTCCCACCACTCCCCAGGGGTTGTGGTTTCATATGGGTTGCCATTACTGTAGTGAAACCCCCCTTTAAGGGATTACAGTGCTGTCTCCCCGCTCGAGGCACTGAGTTGATCCATCGTCTGCTGACTGTATTTAAGCACTCACTTAATGTGCTAATAGTGTTAGACTGGGGAGACGCCACAGAGCTTTTAACTTTCATCTGCTAAAGCTCTTTGTCTGCTGGAAATGCTGATTTCATGGCTGCCGGCTTAAAAACCGCCGCTAATCAGCCTCAATCACAAAATATTAACTAAGGATGGAGCGGACTTCATGTGCACATGCTTGCGTGTATGTGTGTGTACATTTCCAAGAGGAGCAGTCACTGGGCCACGATCACTGGGTTGAATCTCATCCAGTCAGAGGCGTTCACTGTTTCTCTTCACATTTTTGGGGGTCACAGAGCATGGAGAGGTGGAGCGGGAGTACATTATCTTCCTCCGTCAGAGTTCCAGGGTTTTCCGAGTGTGTGTGTGTGTGTGTGTGTTTGTGTTAGTGTGTGTCTGCACGAACGAGTGTGTGTGCTCCATAGGCTGCTCTTGGGTTGCTAAGCAACCCTGTGTCTGCACATTGGAGTGGGGGTGGGAAGAGAGAGAAGCACCAGGTCAACAGAGGCAGACACTCATAGGCATCGCTGCGTCTGATTGGACACATCGGTGCTCCTGATGAATGATGCTGATCATTATCGTGTTTACTGGCTGTAGGCACGAATCGTGCCGGAGTATCAAAGTCCATTTATGTGTATCAGAAACTGTGGCTCAGATTCCGCTTCTTTTTTCACACTACGAGGGAGAGAGAAGAGAGAGAGGGGGAATTAGTGTCTGATATTTTTTAATTGGTTTCCAATATATGTGATGAATAATTCTACTTTCCCACAGAGACTTCCTTCATTTTTATCTCTTATCCCTCATATATGATCAGCTTTGATGACAAAACATCTGATTCTCGAAAACTGAAAGACAACAGTTGCACCTTGTTTCCAAAGATGGTTATAAGAACTGGTTCATGTCATATATTCTCAAGAAAGTTTATCCACCCTCACCCCTTTTACTAAGTTAAAGTGTTTTCTTCTCAATATTAATTTAATCTTATTCTTATTTTTCAGTAAGATTGCTTTGATTTCAAACTCTCCATGAGATTCTGTCCCACCTGCACACAGATAAATACTTATTAAGCTCTGGGATAAACTGTTATCATAATGTTTTGCCCAGTCTTGTTTGTGTCAGGGGTAGTGAGCTACTTGATATTTACAGCTGATCTGTGAACTAATCATGAGTCATTGTTGAGTCAACAGATCAACTGTCGAACACCACATGCTCGATTCATTTTGAGTCTTTATTACTTTTTAACAATTAAATATCTGGATTAAGACAGACTGTTCTTGTTGTGGTTAAATGTCAAAGACCAGATGCAGATGCTCCACTTGTGTCCCCGCTGTCTCTACTGAAGGAGATGATGTGAGGACACAATACAGCTCAGATTCTCTCCAGGGCAACGTGTCGAAGTGACGTTGGGGATGGTCACGCTCCATTGTCACCAAGGTAACGGGACGAATTCGAGGCCAAGCCTTCACGGCACAATGGCGCAATGGCTGGGGGAGGCCGACCCGAGCCTGCTGTTGCACAAGCCCAGGGTCAGGCATGGGAGGTTAACAAGGACAAGCTGAACTGGATTTACTGTACCTGAACAAACCTGCCTCATGCAGGGGTAAATACGGTGATTAAAGTGATTACTATGATGATGAGGACTTTAGGGAACTTATGCCGTGGTTCAGTAACATCTTATTTCTTCTAGTATAAAGATTGAGTTTTAGTCAAATGGATTGATTTTGCACTCTTGAACTAAAGTGCATGCGGTGTTTGTTGGATTTTACTCTGTTGTGCAGGCTTCTCTGGGGAAAAAAAAATCACAATAAAAGTAATAAAATAAAGGGTTGTTTTGTCTCAGATTTCTGACAAACAACGGCCAATCTGAATCATGTTTGAGAAAAACTACAAAATCATCACCATCATCTCTTACATCATGCTGGCTCTATGGAGCTTTTGACCCCGTTTCAGTTTATTGATTTGTTTTCACAGCCTGCAATTTCACTGTTGGGGTCAGTCTCACTTCACTCATCAACACTTTTATTCCAGCAGCAGCAGGCGGCCGTTAACAGCCAACAGCTACACACCTGCCAGCATCACACAGACAGACAGACAGACAGACAGGCAGATAGATAGAGGACACCTACAGCTGCTAACAAGAGAGTTTAACATACAGCCTCAGCTTCCTCATGGGTCAGCGCAGAACAATTGGAGCTAAAAAGGTCAGTGAATACTGGACTTCACGCCATGTCATTGTTTGCTAAATGCTAACCAGCTAATTAACCGTTTCCTAGCATGTTAGTCATAGCATATGGCTAAAATATGATGAATGTTTTGGATACTGCTCTAAAATGGCCAAAATGTTATTAATAAAGGATTTGCGTTCATATATTCATTATTTTAGTTCATTTCTGTGTTACAAACTGCAGCTGTTTGGCTCTTTAAGGGGCAAATATTTCCTACATGTGGTACTTAGCTAGATGCTAATCAGTGACATCAGCTAGTAGCTATTAGCAGGTGATGTCCATGTTTGTTTGCACACTGTAAGAAATATGGTAGGACCGAGACCATCAACTGTTATACAAGTACAAGTTACTTTGCAGATTCAGATTGTTTAGTGTTTATAGGTTATTAATTGTGATGTGTAACTAATCAGATATTGTTGTGGGTGGGATATAGTTTGAGAGGATAGTGCATGTTTATTTTATCTGCAATCTGACAGAAAATCACTGATGCCTTTAGTTGTAACAGCATGATGAATATCTGCGCCAATAATCAGTCCTAACCCTAATCATCACTCTTTTTAAAAAATGACTAAAACCCTGTCAGTTAAACTACAAATTGATCTGATGATTTATCAACCTCATATTGGGAAATGCACAGTAGATTATGGATTATATATTAGTATCAATTGAAATTACAGCCGTTAAATGGAACTGATAATAGGAAGCCAAATGGCCCTCTACAAGCACTGCATCTAAACACTTTGATACAGTAGGTTGCAGCAGTAGCAGAAAGAAACACAGAGAGGTAGAAACAAATCAATGTCGGTCATGAGAAGTGAGCAATCAGTGCTTATCAGTATTGGCTGAAGAAAAAAAATCAAATTGTACATCCTGTCTCAAAAGGACCAACTTAAGATACTTTGTGGAACAAGTCGCTATAACATGCCTTGATGATTGCAAATGTATGATATCCAAATGAGTTTTTATAGCTTTATCCACTCATATTTATACCAGTGGGTGTAAAAGCATGTCGAACAATATTGAAAACAATAAAAAAAATAAAAAATAAAAAATTGTATTCCTCGACTCTCCCTCTCTGATTTGCGTTTGGCAGAGAGTAAGAGCTAAACACCAAACCTTATGGGTTTATAGATTTAACCAGAGGGGGGATTTTGGTGGCATATGGTTGGGGTGAATAGGTGGGGACGGGCAGGTAGAACA
>JARJLU010017768.1:0-16678 GCA_030272975.1 Sparidentex hasta | reverse complement strand
TTAGATACCGACGTCGTGGAACCTGGATCCTTTCTTTTTGCACCAATACACACACCACCCATACCCCAGTGGGGTGGGACTGATATTTCACCTATGCGGTGCTAACTGAACTGAACACTAGAAATTAAAGCAGCTGCAGTATTTTATTTTATTTTTTATTTTTCATACTTACCCGGGTAGGAGTTGTCATAAATGTGTTATTAATGTGTTTTCTTCCCATCAGCAATAAAAAGGGAAGCATCTTTTGTTTCTTAAAGAGAACACTGTGTTTGTGTCGTTCCTGAGCAGTCAGTTGGTCGATCCTGGGCTCCGTAGTCGACCTTAGAGCTTCTGATCCATCTAGCCTATTCAATCTAAATCCTATTCTCTTATTAAAGGGTAATACGTGTTACAGTACCATCAACTCTGTCTTTGTCCGGGGAATCATGCAACAGTACACGCACTTCTTCTGACTTCAACACGCATTACTTAATAACAGTGGGAGCAGGCCACCAAATTATGAAGAAACGGCTTCTTCAAGGCGTTGCGTGCGGAAGCCCTGACGGCAGCATGCCCCGAGGTGCGTGGACTGCGAGGGCCCGACCAATGCTGCTCGCAGCTTGAATTCTGTGTTGTTATTCTCAACCACCATAAATTTCATGTTTGTTTCTATGTCTATGCCAAGTATTAATTCTTGTGCTGCTGGAAGGCCTAAAAAATAAGTACCACTAAATACTACAAATACTACCCTAACTCTTGATATCTACAGTATAATCCAAGTGAATTATTAAGTAATCAATGAGAAAAACATTAAAAAAATATATAAAAATACACACACCAAGTCACAACATGATCAAATGTTCTGTAACCTTTTATTCCTGAACACAATAAACTCATTCATCTGTGTGACAGTCACAATAGGCCAAATACTTTCTTTGGTCCATTATTTCTTCGCAGAATTTCCACGTCATCAGTGTTGTAAAATTGGAACTTGAAGGGCTCTGGGATAGCTTCCTTTTCATGCTCATACACTTCATCTTTCCATACCCTTACATATTGCAGAGCAGCCTCAGCCTGGTCCATATCAGGCAGGTCGACTTTGGCAGACAACAGTTGTTTGTTGGCCTCAACCCACTCTGCTACATGTCTGCAATCATGAAGAATGCAATCTTCAACCAAGTCCTATGGAAAAGACAGAAAGATGTCTGTACCATACCTGATACACCAACAGTATCTGACCAATAGATACTGTGAAAAAGCTTACCCCTTCCACTGATGTGTCCACATCGGCAGGTCGGACTGAGACCTCAGCCTGCTGCTCTTCTTCCTGAAAATATATAAATAAGCAAAATGATCAGTTGTAATATTCAAAACACAACCTACAAAAAGGAGAAAAAGAAAAGATCACATCAGTGCCTTCTTCTAATATGTCCACCTCAACAAATGTTAATTTTCCAATCCAATCATGCATTATCTTGACACTTTATTTTTAAAGTGCAGACAGCAGGTCTGACCTAAACTTGTGAATGGCATATTCTTTAAAGTGACCCCACAATTGCATTACAATTGGAAAAAGATCACAAAGGGGGAAGTGGAACTGACTGCAGCATGTTGTGCAGCGTTCCATTGCAGGCTCTCCACCACGTGGAAAAATTGAATGATGCATCTAAAAAAAATATAAAATGTGTCATGTGTTTGAATTATAATACATGAACTTCAATTCAAATTAATGTACACAGCCTGCAAACTGAGATTGTCTTTGCTTACAGGTAAAATGGCCACTTGCACCAGGTAGTGTAAATGAGGCCTTATGTCTTATGTAGAAGACGTCCAGCATTCAAAAACTTACTGTGAAAGTGGAAGTGGCTAAAACAAGACACCTTTGTAATTTAGTATGTTATGTTAGAAGCAAAATATACAAGTATCAAAAATAAAAAGTACTGATGGTGCAGAAGCAGATGGTGCAAATGCAAGCAGTTACTTAGTTTGTAACATTCTGTAATTTGCATCATGAATTACTTCTATAACATTACTATTTTACGGCACCTATATTTACGAAGAACACAAGAAACCATGCATTTACTTTCTGTTGATAATAAAAATCAGCAACTCACCGCTACTTGGGACACATGCTCACTCATTGGTCTCTATCGAATTAAAAGGCAAGTGAAATTACTCCCCCCACAAAACAATAAAAAAAAATATAAAAAAATGTCCTCACTTTCCGTCCTGACAGTGGCACCTGCACCGGAAGCGACCTCACAGTGGAGGTCTGCAGCCAGGTGCCTCTCCACACTTCAGCTGTCTGTATAAGAGGGACTGCTGTCACAGTGCAGCATCACAGACTCACCTGCTACCACAAGGAAAGTGGAAGGCCAATGTTGCAATAGCATATGCAGAATAAGAAAGAGCCACATTAAAGTATATACTTGAGAATGTGACAATATACCAAGTTGAACTGACAAAATCATCTGGCGGCAGGCAGGCAGAAGATTTTAAGAATATTTGTCGCAAAAAATCAATGATGACATTTCCCAACAATTAGCAGAATCATATTGATTGATTTGCTCAATATATGATGAATAGTTTGGCCTAGTGTGAAAGAGTTGAAAGCATTTTATTACATGCCATACAGTATACTGACATCAGAAAATACCTTTATCCAGATGTAATGATAATAGTTGCAACCATATTACCCATTCATGCTGCATCTCACAAATAGAGCTGCAACAGTTAGTCAATTCAAATGTGTCATTTCTGTGTTGTGATGTTGTGATGAGGCAGTTGAAAATGCCCATCAAGTGACAGCCTCAGGACCGTCACAGAAGATCTGACCAGAGTCCAGTATTAGAGATACACAAATGTACAATAGTAAACAGTACGTTTTTGGACTACAACACTGATATGCTGCTGCAGAAGTTGAAAAAGAATTGTAGTATTTCTTCGTCTCTTCCTAACTCACCCTTCATAGTCTTTTTAAGAGATGTTTTGAAAATTGTGTTTGAGTTAACTATTACCCTCTGTGTTATCATTTACTGTAATCACAAAATCCAAATTTGGGCTACCTCAAAAAGATCAAAACTTATATCACTGTGACAAATTTGTGCTGTAAAAAAAAATGGCTTCAGAAAAATGTGGCATGAAAAATGTTATATACCACTGCATCCATGTGTTCAATTGTGATGTAGTGTGAGAACATTTCCAAACATCCTTTGGAACATTTCCCGGGAATTTTGATGGACATGTGGACTGTATGTCATGAGAAAAGTGTAGCTTGCAGTGTTGAAACCACGGAGATAACTACAGCTCTGCAGTCCTGCTCATCTCTACAGAGTTTTTTAGCTTTTTAAAACTTCAGTATCATTGCTCTCAATTGCTTCATTTCCACTGACACCAGGCAGCCATTTATAGGGAAAAGCTCTCCTCTGCGTGTTTGACCTGACAATCCATCCTTGGCCTCCCTTACATGTAGACTTGTCACTCTTTATACTACTTAGACTTAATAACTACAGCCACTAGAGGCTGCCACTTAAACAGACAAATGAATCTGAATGAATGGTAATGTTAATCTACTAGACTCATTTAAGGGCTGTCCTGTAATTTAGTATTACACCTACACCCAGTTGGGATACTTATTATTGGACTGCGATTGTATTACCGTATTTTCCGCACTATAAGGCGCACCTAAAAGCCTTCAATTTTCTCAAAAGCTGACAGTGCGCCTTGTATATGGTTATTACGGTAATATTTTGTGGCCTCCGTAGTCGGGGCGTCACCGAAGTGACAGCGTTCCGCACAATTTGGCTCTATTTTGACCCCAAAGAGACACGCTTACGACGCAGAGTTCAAACTCAAGGCCATCGGTCACGCAGTTGAACACGGAAACAGAGCAGCGGCGAGAGAGTTCAACGTTAACGAGTCTCTGCCCTCTCCTCTGGCTTCTCTACCCTCTCCGCTGCCCTCTCTGCCCTCTCCGCCCTCTCTGCCGGCCTCCCTGCCTCCTCTGCCGGCCTCCCTGCCTCCTCCGCGGGCCTCCCTGCCTCCTCCGCGGGCCTCTCTGCCTCCTCCGCTGGCCTCTCTGTCTTTTCTTTGCTCGGTATTAACCAACGTTTCATTTTGAAAAATCAGCAAAAAATCATCAATGAGCTAGTTCAGAGAAAATCTACTGGTCCGCTTTGTGATGTTAATAGCTAATAGCTTCTATTCTGTGCGCCTTATAATGCGGTGCGCCCTATATATTAAAAAAATTATAAAATAGGCCATTCGTTGAAGGTGCGCCTTATAATCCAGTGCGCCTTATAGTGCGGAAAATACGGTACTGTTTTTGCTTATACCTGGTCTAAACCAGATGTCACACTAGGACTCTCCAGCTCTGCCTGTGCTCATGTCAGGGCCCTTTGGTCCTAACAGGCTGAATTACAAGGGTGGTAGCACTGAGAGATGACCTGATGGACTCTTTGGTGTAAATTATTGTTATGTAGCTTCGTGCTGAACTTGCTAAACGATCATGGTTTGGGTTTTAGTGTGTCCTGTGAGGACATACTATATGAACACAAAGCACAAATTGGTGCCCTCAAATTAAATTGTATGCAGGGATTACAGTAACAGAACGTAATGTTTTTTTCTAAACCCTTAAATACCCCTTATCCTTAGTATCCATGTTCAGATTAGGAAAAACTTCCCATTTAATCTCTTAAAATGTTTAAGGAGTATCAAATTAAAATACAATATCAACATTGTTTATGCAGGCAAAATCTGAACATATTTATCTCAATTCAAGATGAAGTGGCGATGGGGAATTGGAGTACATACATTTTATTAATCAAAAATGCATATTTTATGCTTTCATATTGTATTAATAATAGCTGATATGTTAGTTTGAAACCCAATTTCATCTGTTGGGCCACATAGTAAAGAGAAGTACGTCTTGAGTTTACCCAAAACTATTGGTTAGACCAAATTGCCACTCTATTGCAGACATCAAAGACAACAAAGCAACACAGCACATGAAATAATCCCAACAGAAACGTCAGATAGGTCAGACCACCAAAATTTCCTAATCTATTGTCGTCCTCAATTATCACCACTAGGTGGCGCTATAATCAAGGAAAGTGCATCTTGGTTTATAACTTGCATATACTTTGGCACACATAGAAAAAACTTATATACATGCACTCACTGAATTGAGCCATGCCCATTTCTGCCAACCTTTTTTTCCTGCAAATTTGCCAAATATTGCAAAATACATCTACACATCAATACCAAGTCGTCCATTTTGATTTTTGCCACCATTTTGAAATATTTCCAATCCTTGTACTTTAACGACATCCTTCTACAGATTTAACACAACAAACTTCACAGTCAGTCAGTATCATCGTTTGATCTTGAAGATTAAAAGTTATGAAAAGCTTTATCCTACGTCATACCGGCTGGCCGTGGTGGTGCCATCCATTTAAATCCTTCGCCACAAAGCATCAAGTCCCTCTAACTTCGTCATACAATTCCCCATCGACACCAAACTGAACATACATGTAGAGGTTCTTGCCCTGATTATGTCTATGCATCAATACTGTTTCATATCCATAGCACCACCCACTGGACACAGGAGTGAAAGACAAACATCATCTGACTGAACTGACATTTACTGCTTGTTTTCTCCACATCATACACTACAACATTTCATGCAAGTAACAGGTGAGCGTGCAATCTGACGGCGCCGCAGCCCGGCGTGCATGGCCTTCGAGGGCCTGTTCATTGCTGCTTGCAGTTTTAATTCTATAAATGTTTCTATAACAGCTGAAAACAGTGCCTACAATTCAACTTAGGCATAAGTTGAGTTGTAGGCATATCAATACCAAAACACAGCTGCTAGCCTGCCACTAACACTATTTCTTGTTTGTAACTGATTGGTGTAGCCACAATAACATAATTTAGAAATCAGTGATATATGAGTAAATGAAGGTCCAAAAAATATAATAAAAATAATTCAGTAATAATTCAAGACCATGAATCAAGTCATTTGAGAGCAGTTACTGGTAAATTTCGCACGTTAATTATTTTTTCAAAACCAAAATTTTCAAATTTATTGAATTACGTGCAATGTTTTTGCAGCGTCGTGTTGGCACATGCCAGGCTCTATTTGTTCTGAGTGTCTGAAAAATAATTTCTAAGAGCTATATTTTATTTACTTTATGCTTGATGGAAGCTTGGAGTAGGGCTGAACGATATGGACAAAATTTCATATCTCGATATTCATGCTAGATATCTTGATATCTATATGATACAATATGACTACGGGTTAGGTGAAAACCAAGCATTTTTCAGAAAAATAAAAAGATTATTTTAAGCCATATACAAATGGTTGATAGAGAAATCATGACCAAAATATCACAAACTCTCTACAGAGACAAATATATTTGAAGTCACAGCAGTAAAGGGAGGGAGAAGATCAAACGAACTATGTGCATTTTTACAAGATGAACGATGACATCCTAATTTGGAGAGAAAGAGTGAAAGTGAAGATCGAGACTCAGCAGTTTCGGTTTATCGGTAAAGTACCAGTGGAATCTAGAAGGAAGTCAGAGAATTAACGGATCAACAGAGTAAACAGCAGCTATCCCGGCTCAAATCCACAGAGCGGCCACGGCATCCGCTCCTGCTGCCCCAGCCAGCCCCCGACACACCGGCCTGCCGCCTGCGCAGCCGCTCGGGAGGGGAGAGACCCCGGCACTGCTGCAGAGGAGCCGTGGACTGCGATGACTCTGAGCAGCAGGAGAACTACAATATAATATATTTCTCGTCTTTCCCCTGATGATCTGAATAAGTCGCTAAATTTTGCACTAGTCGCTTTTTCAAAATAAAGTCGCTCCGAGGGTCTGAAAAGTCACTAAATCTAGCGAGAAAGTTGCCAAGTTGGCAACACTGTGTGTGTGTGTGTGTGTGTGTGTGCGCGTGCGCGCGCGCGCATCTCCGTCTCCCTCGCTCTCGCACTCGTATGTTTGTCATTGGTTTGCTTCAGTTGTCGATCCACAGCAAGCATGAAATGAGGTTTGCGGTTGGCTGGCCTTAGCGGCGCATTCATGGGAAATCGTAAAAATGATATTTGTTGTGACTGCCCGAGCTGTACATGCATGGCGAGCGAGAGAAAACTATATTGTTTATATAGTTTCTTTTTCGATATTAATATCTTGAATGTTCGTATCTAGATATAGATACGATAACGATATATTGTTCAGCCCTAGCTTGGAGGTGATGGAGTATAGGTTAATTTGGTCATGCTCAACATACTGTAAGAGAAATTTCTATGTGTTCTTTATTGCACACCTTTATGAAGTGTTGAAGGATACAGATTTTTTGGACATTTTTTGCATTTTATTCTAATTCTATGATATAAGGACAGATCTCGGCATCAGGGTTGTGCTTTGCAGACTGTTTCTTTGACTAAAGGTGTTTTTTGTCTCAGCATGGGCCTCTCAGTTAGAGGTCAGGTAGGTATTGCATGCATGCTCTAGGTGGGGTTCCTCTGACTCTCCTGACCATCCTGTCCAACTTGGAGCCTCTCTGGTTAAATTTAGAGCAGTGGCAGGTCAGCCAGAGCAGCAACCCTTAGCCTTCGTGAGTGTGTTCTTCTATCCAGCCCCTCTGTTTCTTTCCTTTTCCCTTTTATCTTTTCCTGACAATCTTACCTTTATGTGTATTTTAGAATATTACTAGTGGTATCTCAATGATGTCCACCTAAGAGGCTTCCCTTTTCTCACAGTATTTCTTCTGAAAGATGAGATGAGAGGTATTTTGAGTTCACTGAACTCTTTATTATATCTCAGTAACTGTAAAGGAAAACATGTTTTTTTTGCTGATGACCAGTTAATCTGCCTTTAAGTGGTAAAATAAAGAACAGCACTCTTAATGTGTACTGCACGTCCTGAATGATTATCAACTCACAGTGTTCGTGGCCCTGACAAGGTACGTTAGGTGTCCTCTAGGAGGCACAGTCAGCTTGTAGTTAGGGTGATCTTAGTGTGTAGAAACAAAAAAGTGATCCCTTGGTTAATGAAAGGAATTGAGAACATTGTTTGTGTACGCAGAGTTTACTAAAAATAAGGTTTTTGATCTACTCATCGTAGGAGCTGGATATCCGCAACGCTGCTGTCATGGCAGACAAAAAGTGTCAGTCCCCGAGTGCGACCTAACAGGAAGGCCTGTGTGAATTTAGATCTAGCTAAAATAGTTTTCACTGTAACCATGCTTGCATGAAATTAGCACAAAGTTGTGTTGCATCGTTCAGGAACATTTATTTTTTAGCAACGTTAGGTAATACATTGACCAGATTATATCAGTATCCTCTTTTAAAGACCAACAAAGAATCACACCTGTAGAAGTCAGCCTGTACTCACTATAATGATGTTCTTCTGTTACTCTTCATAATTTTAGTACCTAGCTACTATTTGGGTATTTGGTTTAATCCATTTTATTTTATTTTTTTTAACTGGGTCCATTTACTGTGGCTTCTGTATCCCATTTTGCAATAACTCACAATAACTTTTCTTTTCTATTTCTGAGCTGCATTATTATGAATCAAACACGTCGATCTCTTAAGCAAGAAGACCAGGGGAGAGGCCCTAGAGGTTGGTGTGTTAATCCATAGTAACAGAAATGGAAGGAAAATGTATTGCGAGGTAAGGTAAAAGTTCTGTGAGGGAATGCAAGAGTATTTTGAGGGAGCTTAAAAAAATAATGCTAGGGAACCCAGAAGTTGTCCTAAAATATTGTTACTATGACCCTTTTAGCGCTCTGTTGATGTTTGTAGTAGTAGTTTGTGCTGACAAAAATGTCCTCTGCTTTGTGATGTAGTTCTGTTTGGAGATAAACCAAGGAACCCTGGCCAGCGTACGGAAGTGGAAACGGCCACGAGGGCTGTGGAAAAGTGTTGTGTCTGAAAAACCCACAGGACACTTCAGTAAGGTACGGCAGCCCTCTTTACAGCACTGATATCTTTCTTAGGTTGATTTGTTGAAAGAATACAGCTACACATATTGACAGGTGCAGCTAACTGCTGCTGTATTGGTGTTTTGATCTTTTGCTGATGCAACTTCTATTTAGAAACATTGATGTCAGTGGTCCTCAAGTACCCAAAAACCAACAAACCCAAATATTATCCATTAGTCCCCAAATATTAAATATCAATCCTGACAGTAGTTTTTTGTTCAAAAAAAGAACATATCAGTGTGGTGATCAAACATATCTGCCACTCCAGTAAAGCTAAGCCTAACATTAGGCTACACATTAAATCATAGTCGCATGATTTTAATATCACCACCACTACACTACTTACTACACTATACACATTTTACTATAACTTAATTGTTCTACAAGTTGGAGTCTGACCAGTTTGCATGCT
Source organism: Sparidentex hasta (assembly GCA_030272975.1). Lineage (NCBI taxonomy): Eukaryota > Metazoa > Chordata > Actinopteri > Spariformes > Sparidae > Sparidentex > Sparidentex hasta. The sequence goes on along the minus strand of JARJLU010017768.1, from coordinate 7,302 downwards.
TGAAAGATGCACAATGAGTAGATGAATCTCTGTTTGGTGTGATGTAAAGGCATGGACACCCTCTGTAGTCTCATTTAGCCACTTGTTAGTCTTTAAAGACACAAAAACACGTTTTAATCCAAACATTGCATATTTATTGCGGTATTTTACATTGCTTGTGTAGACCTTATTTCAGCCATCTGACCAAAAACCTATCCATAAAACCCACTGACTTCGAGTGAAGGGAACTGCAAATGCAATAATGGCTGGTTTCTTTCCTGAGGCACTCTTTACTCCCTGAAGTGCCACCTGAGTTGCTATTGTTTTTACATGGTATTTTTTCTCATAACGTGTTGCTGCAGAAACAAAAATTAATCATGTGATAGATGTACTACGTAGTTTCATACTTTGCAATGCAAAAATGAAAAACTGTTAAAGTACATATTTCAGTATATCCTGGTGCTGTTTTTTTTGTTCACATCATTAATTAATTAATTTCTTTATTTCGACATAGTGTTCCTGAAAATCTAATATGTACTAATTCTCAATCATATTTAAATGATTGTTATACTATTTGTTTCTCTTTTTTGCATTAGAATTGGATAAATTGGTTACCAAACTGTCTTTTTTTATTTGCAGAAAATATAGCAGTTTGATAACTATAACTAAGACTTGTTTCCTGTTCTTTCATCTATAACACGTCTTTGTGTCTGGAAGAAGGCTATCTAACATCTTTACTGACTTCTGCTTTCTTCACCCATTAATTGCAGTTCAGTAAGCCAAAGTTCATATTGATGGCCTTGTGATACAGTAAGTGGTCATAACTGACTCCATTTCGCATGATTCTATTTTCCCAGGGAGCAAGCTACTCTGGCTTTCTGTGGGACAGTTCATCTGGTATTGAGCTGAGGGATGCTGCAGTCCTGGATCCTCCTGTTGTAAATGGTAACAGGAATCATACCTACCCTAAACTCTACCTGGCTCACTTTTCTGTAAGTAAATTCCCAAGAAAGAACATGGTATCCTCAATGTGTAGAAAATTATTTTCTATCCTGTAAAGTTTAATATAATTTTTTGGTTTGGAAACATTATTGATTGCATGGACCTACTCTCAAATGCAGAAACAAACCCTCAATCATTAAAGTAAATGGGTCATTCCAGAATTGGAGGACATTTGGGCTTCAGAATTTTAAAAAAAACAAAAAAACCTTCTATTTGACAGTTTTCTGTTACATATTCATCAATAATAGACATTAAACTATTAAAAGTACGGCTGTCAGGCGATTAAAAAAATTAATCTAACTAATTACAGGATTTGTAATTAATCAATCTAATTAATCGCATTTTAATCTCAAATCTGCTAAAGGTACCCAAATAAAGAATTCGAATTCTAGGACATTACAAAATTGTATTGCATGACTAATCAGTTGAATACACTAAGAAGAGAAGATTTGAAATCCACATTTTTAAAACATTTTTTTAGTAAAGTGCATTTCATAAATGAAATTTAAAAGAAAATGGTCAAGCGCATCCCCGCAAACCAATTAGGCCAGGTGCATTATTCAAAAATGCAATACAAAAACACTTAAATAAATACAATTCAGAAATAAAATAAGGCTGAGTCTCAAACAGGCACTTAAGCAGACTCTCAATTCAAAATGAGCACTAAAGCTGACTCAATACAGCAATTCAAAATGAATACCAAAGCTAACTAAATACGGCAATTCAAAATGAATAGTAGAATTATAAGGCTGTGAACAGTGATATAGAATTTGTCTTCAAAATAAGAGCTTCACATTGCACCCCATTTATAACTGGGATCTTAGCGGGGGGCTTTTAATTTGAAAGTAGCGACCGTCCTTAGCTTGCCAACATAACAACAAGCTAACACAACTAAACAGCTACAGAGCCCGAGGAGACACTGCATCTCGTGGATCTCAGCGGCTGTTCAGTTGTTCATCTTGATGTCCGCGGATGAAGTGATGGACTGACTGCTGTGATCAGCTGTTTCTTGATTTTAAAACTCCTCAGTTGTGGGTCACACAACAGGGCAGGTCATTGACACCTCCGCCCACCCTACTAAGAGGCCGGCACATTTCTGCCTCGTTTTTAGATAGCAGGCGAGGCTGAAATAAGTGTACCCTCCGAGGCGGAAAATCGGCGGACCAAGACAGACCCCCAATTTGCCGGCCTCTGTCTGAAACGGCAGACCGAGCTGCTAAAAGGCCAGGCGAATTGGCGGCTTGGTGCTCTGTCTAAAAACGGCTCATGTCTGGTGTCACCCTGCTTTTTGTTGTTGTTCTTGTTGTTGTTCTTGTTGTTGTTGTCACCCTGCTTTGACTAGCGACGCAGGTGGAAAGTGACAAACACGTCCAGACAAGTTCCTCGGTGCTAGTGCTACCATGACGTGCCACTGTCATTCAATGGGCCAAATTTAAAATGCTTCCGCATTGAATTGCCACTCAAAATCTCAGAATTAATTGCGTTAATTTTTATAACGCGTTAATTTGCAGTGTAATTAATTAATCTGATTAACGTGTCAAACTGACAGCCCTAATTAGAAGCTATATTGGCTCATCTAAGGCATAAAAGGATTTCTTATGTATTACATCTTTCATTTGATATTTGCAAATACATGCTAATTTTAGCTTTTTCTCACAAATCTCTGCTAGCTGTTTAGCTAGCTGTTTGCATTTACCAAGATGACAAACTTACATAAGTAAACAAGTAAAGTTTTTATATTATTCTAGAAATATGCTTGACAGGGTCACCTGAGGTAAAGTGAGACATTCAAGCAAGGCTGACAATGTTATAAAAATATGAAAAATATAAGAGAGTACATACCTTTGCTCTACCCATACTGTTGGGAAACTGATGATGTCACTTCCAGTCTATCATGTGGCTAACCCTTTTCTTCTACTTTTACCATGCTAAAAAGTTTAAGATAACAGGGTTGCATGCAAGTTGTGGGACACAGGTTTCTTGCAGAATAATACTTATTTAAAACATTATGTTTCATTAAAATTTCTAGTTTTTCTAGTTTTTTTAATTTCTAGGTTTGTGGGTCAATGGAATTTCATCGCTCAAAGCTCATTAGTCCCAAATGAGGCCAAAATGAATAGACAAGCCACAGAATTTAAAGGTGCAAAATGTAAAAATGTCTTCAGAAACATTATCAATTGAATGTGGAGAAACAACAGTTTTGACGTAATGTGAAATTTGTATATGTATGGTGTTGCAGAGATTTCAATTGAAGTTAGCATTCTATCCAGCTAGCCCCTAGCCCCTTTGTATCTGAAGAGGTGACAGTACGTCTGATAGTAAAGAACACCAACACTCCCCCATGCTCTGAGCTCCCAGTCCTGGAGAGGTTAGCTAACTGGCTGAACTTACTAGCTCACAGAAGTTACACTTAACAGCAGTTAGCTGATACTATGTTATGATACTATATGCTGCCCTTCTTGTTTGGAGTATGAATTTCTGCAGGTAATCAAATTCCTTAACCTTTCAAGAAATACACCAAATGAGAACTGCCTGCATTTTGGTATGCAGAAATGTTCTCCTCTGTGTTTAGATGGAGGCAGCAATCTCAGTGACAGATATTTTGCCAGACTAACATCTCATCCATTAATTTCCACTAACATTGTACATCTTAATGAGGGCTTTTTTATGTGCAAATTAACTTCCAATAAACCCCAACATCTTTTTTTTCTCAAAGTTTCAACCTTTATTAGGTTGATGTACTGCCTCTTAAGTATGCAGAGTAAAAAGATGAATTACTTTAATGTTTCTGTTATTAGTTATGACAACATTGAACTAACCAAAGTAATCACAAACATGGTAATCAAATGATGATGCAGGTTGTAAGCAGTGATTTTACTATTGATAGGAATGTTGGCCAAAACTATGAAAAATACCCAAATTATAATAATCTGGAATTATCCTTTAATCTCTTTCCAGCCATTTTCAAATGGGCATCAAAAACTACTATACCTGCAGTCAATTTAGGGTAGCTCCATGTACATCCCTGTCTTCTGTTGTGCTGCTAAGTGGATTATGTCCTGAATCAAATGTCTGACTTTTCCCATTAGGTTGGTGTGTACGAGCTGACGATGGTGAACGTCAACCTGCAGGGCACAGCTACATCGGGAGAATCCAGCGGCACAGGTGAAGCCCAGTGTCATCGCCTTTCCCCCATCATTCAGGAAACACTCAAAGGTCAGGAGAGACCAATACAGATCCAGTGTTCAACACATCATGCCACATGTCTGACACTGTTAATGGATTCACATAAGTTTTTCATAAAGGGAGTGATCAAAACACAAGTTATTGCATACATATTATTGTCTTGTATGCCCTCCATTTCTGCATAAAGGTGAATTTTAAGAATCATTAATTTTCTCATCCCTTTTTTTACATTTATATGTATATTTATCTTTCTGTGTAGGTGAAAAGGATTTGGTGGTGTTAGGAGATTTTGGCTCTCCTCCTCAGAGCTCAGAACTGGATATACTGAGAAAGGAGAAGCTCTATGCCCTGGTACCATCCACCCAGTTCACTAATATCAGCACACGCTCACCACAGGGCACCCACTGTCTCGACAACATCTGGCTGAGTCGCTCCCTAAAAAAGATCTACTCAGGTAAGTGGTTTTGGATAGGGGATTTGAATTTAAAATCTGAAGTCATTAATAGCAAGTGAAGTCATAGTTTAGACAAATCTAAGTTGAGTCTCAAGTTATATGACAAAAAGTAAATTGAGGCAAGTCCAAGTCAAGTCAGTCACAGCAGAAACAGGCCAAGTCGATTCTCAAGTTGATCTTGTCCAGTCCAACTTATATTTTTGTCATACTGAGACAAGTAAAAGAGGATTCTAAAGTCTATCAGAGCAAGTCTCAAGTCAAGTCTACATAAAACAAAATTGCAAGTGAAGTCTGCATGCTGTCTTACATGTTTGCTGACCTTCCATCTTCTTGTGTCTTTCCTCTGACAGGCCACTGTATGGTAGTGCGGGAGGGCTTGACCAATCCCTGGATCCCTGACAATTGGTCGTGGGGTGGTGTGGCATCAGATCACTGCCCTGTGGTGGCAGAGTTTTACACAGATGTATCACCAAAGGACTTTAGCAGGCCAGGTATGGCAGTGGTGGACAGAGGAGACATTATGCCCAAACATGAGCGGTGACAACATCCACAGTGACAGTAAAGACGTCAGTGGATGACCTCAACTCAGATGTCCTGCCAGGATCCTGACTTGTCTTGGTAGGAGACTAAGCAGGACATGGACATGGAGCAAAGACTTTCCTGATGAATGTGAAGAAGTGCCAAGTTTGCCTTTAGGGTTTCAATTTACATTGTACTAACTGTTAAGTCATAGAGCCATAAAAATGTTCAGGCAAAATATATATCATGTACTTTAAAAAGTGCCAAACATTTTCTACATGTATATACAATAAAGAAAAATGAATAAATGTTCCAGCTGGTCTGAACTCTCATTATTGCAAGTGCAGTATCTAATCAGGGTCATCTGAATGACTCTGCTCTTCACAAGCTGTAATGTAGTGTAGTGTTACAAGCTGCTGTAACACTCACCTGGTCTGTCAGCGTACAGGATGATAACATTTCAACTGAGCTATAGAGCTCGTGGATGCTGCATTCTTAAATTAAGTAAACCAGGCCTCTGTGCATGTGTTAGCAACCATCTTCCTCTGTGATGTTAGAAGAGGTGCCATGGCAAACTGCCATTGGAGGGCAGTGTTGCTGCCTCGACTGGGCAGTGTTCATCGGTGTGATTGGCAAAGGATAAAATAGCAGGAAAATATATGGCTCCTCTATGTCTCTCTTTACATTTATTTTGTCTTGTTCTCGGCTTCAGCTAAGACAGAAATAGTTTGGCCACACGTCCAAAATCCTTAGAATACAGTGTTTCCCCTAGATTGTTTTGTTGCTGCGGTGCTCTGAGTTGGTAACCTAGTAACACTAGGGGGGTCTGGGGGCATGCTCCCCCGCAAGAAAATTTTGAAAAATAACCCTTTAAATGAGGACTACTGGTGAGATTTTTGAGGGAAAAAAAATCTTTTTCAGAATCAGAATCTAAGACATGAGACAAAAAGTGTAGAAGTTGACATTGCTGTTTGATAATATGTTACCCTCTTGAGCATTAGAGAACTTTTTTAACCATTATATTCTTTATTATATATTTATATATGTAAACAGAATCTGTAAAGTACTTTTGGTACTTTTCAAAGGGGGTGTGCTCATTTACGGTGAGCACTGTATATATGTGTGTGTATACATACATACATACATACATACATACATACATACATACATACATACATACATACAGTGGGGCAAAAAAACATTTAGTCAGTCACCAATTGTGCAAGTTCTCCCTCTTAAAAATATGAGAGAGGCCTGTAATTTTCATGATAGGTACACTTCAACTATGAGAGACGGAATGGGGGGAAAGAATCCAGGAAATCACATTGTAGGATTTTTAATGAATTAATTGGTAAGTTCCTCGGTAAAATAAGTATTTGGTCACCTACAAACAAGCAAGATTTCTGGCTCTCACAGACCTGTAACTTCTTCTTTAAGAGGCTCCTCTGTCCTCCACTCGTTACCTGTATTAATGGCACCTGTTTGAACTTGTTATCAGTATAAAAGACACCTGTCCACAACCTCTAACAGTCACACTCCAAACTTCGCTATGGCCAAGACCAAAGAGCTGTCAAAGGACACCAGAAACAAAATTGTAGACCTGCACCATACTGCAAAAAAGGGGGGTCTAACAAGATAAAAATCTAAAGGTAAATCTGAGGGAAAAGGTACTCAAAAGAAGTGAAATTATCTGTCCATGCAGCAAGATACTTTCACTTGATAAGATTTCTTAAATTAAGATTGTTAAATATAGAAATAAGAATGTCTACAGAGGTATTTGGAATGCTTAAAATAAGCCAAACATACTGGTTTTAAAGGGGACATATTATGCAAAACCCACTTTTTCCTTGCTTTACTATGCATAATTGCATATCCGGAGTGCCTCCCGACCACTTAAGAGTGATTTATGACCTCTACGTCAATGTTTTGTAAACAGGCGGAGTCAGGAAATGTGTCTCTAAGCGAGCCATTTGGATTTCACCCGGGAACTTACGTAACTGTGCGGGTTGATTTGAATGCTCCCGCCCTCACGCTGGATATCTCCTCCCATATTACTCCGGCTACCTGAAGGAGGATCCGCCATTTTCTCGCTTCACTCGTTTGCGACAGCCCGATCGCAACTGTGTATAACCCGAAAGCCAAGCACTCCTGCTCTGTCGTCG
>JARJLU010017766.1:0-18763 GCA_030272975.1 Sparidentex hasta | reverse complement strand
AGAGTGCAGGTGCAGTGAGCAGCAGCAGAGAGGACAGAGGACATACAGAGGACATACAGAGGACATATAGAGGATGTAGTGGAGGACATATAGAGGACGGACAGAGGATGTAGTGGAGGACATATAGAGGATGTAGTGGAGGACATATAGAGGACGGACAGAGGATGTAGTGGAGGACATATAGAGGATGTAGTGGAGGACATATAGAGGATGTAGTGGAGGACATATAGAGGACGGACAGAGGATGTAGTGGAGGACATATAGAGGATGTAGTGGAGGACATATAGAGGATGTAGTGGAGGACATATAGAGGACATATAGAGGACATACAGAGGACATATAGAGGACATACAGAGGACATATAGAGGACGGACAGAGGATGTAGTGGAGGACATATAGAGGATGTAGTGGAGGACATATAGAGGACGGACAGAGGATGTAGTGGAGGACATATAGAGGATGTAGTGGAGGACATATAGAGGATGTAGTGGAGGACATATAGAGGACGGACAGAGGATGTAGTGGAGGACATATAGAGGATGTAGTGGAGGACGTACTGTGAGGCAGTGATCCAGAGTGCTGCCATCAGCTGCAGCTTCAGTGTGATGCAGGCGGAGACGTAGCAGGCTGACAGGGGAGGTGTGGAGGAGACGGTCAGGTGTGCAGGTGCAGGTGCAGGTGGATCCAGATCACTTGAGACAGGGGCTGACCACGGTGGGCGTGGGGGGGTAAACCAGAGCCACGTTGACCCGCTCCGAACCGTTCTTTGGACAGATGATCTCAGTCAGACCTTCAGGCCGCGGCTGGCTCAGCAGCTCACCTGCAACACACACACACACACACACACACACGTATTATTACAATATTATCTCATCATTATTATTATTATTATCATTATTATTATTATTTTTCTGCATGTTCTTTACTTTAAATTTGTGCAGCTGTAACGCTGCAGCTCCACGTCAGAGTATTTCTGATTCTGATTCACATGAAGTCAGTTGTTCATATTTTGAGTTAAATTAAATGAAACAAGTTGACATCACAGTTTCATGTCAGGATTTGGTTATTATACATAGATTCTATATTATCTGTCATGTATCATCACAGTAACAGTGTTTCATTCATCAGCAGCTGTAGACACAGAAAAACATTATATGCCAAATCCAAGATGGCGGCGACGTCAACAAATGGTCCAGCGCTCAATGAGGCGTCTGTTTATGTATATTTATATATATTTGTGTATGTATATACTGTATGTATATACTGTATATACTGTATGTATTGTATGTATTTACAGTATTGTATGCCTATGGTCCAGAGTGGCTGCAGCTCACTGGAAGGTGAGCGTGCTCCTTCATCCAGCAGGTGGCAGTGTTTCTGCGCGGTGCTGCTGCAGCTGCATCACTGAGACCCAGCAGGGGGCGCTGACAGAACTGATCTGAGGTCAGCTAGAGGCATGTTGAGTCACACCTGCACCCTGAACTCTGACTCCCAGGATGCATCCTGTCTGCTAACTGAGCACCTCAGGTCCCAGATATGTAGGCGAGTTTCAGGTGTGTCGGCCTGAGACCAGGTCCAGACTGACACACTGATCCAGAGTCAGTCAGGACAGAAGGGACTGTTTGAAGTGTGTGTGTGTGTGTGTGTGTGTGTGTGTGTGTGTCTGTGTGTTTGTGGTGTAAACAAACAATCTCTCTCACACACACAGACTGTCATATTTAATCTGTTCTTAATATCCACACTGACTACATGAGCCCTGCAAGGACATTATGAACACACACACACACACACACACACACACACACACACACAGTTTCCTGAATTTTTTCCTGCAGGAAACAGCAGCCGACTGTTCGAACGAACACGAGTGGCCTATTTTCTTCGTCATCATCGTGGAATAATGCCGTATAAAGCAGATTAAGGTCTAATCTGTGGTGGTGCCGGGTCACTGGAGCCCACCTGCCCCCTCCAGGCTTTAATCTGATCCACATACAGATAAATCAACCAATAATAAATGTGACCTCCAACCGACAGAAGGTCTCTGAGCACAAAGAACACAGAGCGGTTCTGAACCTGCAGGTGGCGACAGAGACACAGAACAGTTCTGGAGTTTCACAGCGTTCTGCTGAACAACTGCAGCAGCTGAGACTTGATTTAAAGTCGTTACATCAGCTGGAAGATTTAATCTTAAAGTGTGAACTTGGACTCCTCAGGTCGGCTTGTGATCACAGCAGACGAGCCGGACCGGGACGTGACCCGGGTGTGTCCACCCAGAGTCGGGTGCAGCGCCGGACCTGGAGGAATAAACACCCGAGTCACGTGTTGTGGATGTTGCAGGTGGTAGAGCACCACCCAGATCGGTGCCGGGGTTACAGAACCTTCCCCACCAGAGGAGGTTCTGCTGTGTTCAACTGCAGAAACACAGAATCTCATCACAACCAGAGTGTGTTGATGTTCATGTTGTCTGATGTCTTCCATCAGCATGACATCATGACACAGGAGGCTATGTGAAGTCTGGTTCTGCTGAGTCTCAGTCAGACTGATCCAGTTGCAGGCTGGAGGACGAGCCGCTGCTGGACGGGTCCGACGGAGAGCTGTTCTGTCCGCTCTGCCGAACTAACCAGATAAGAAGCTGTTAGTTCCTGATGGAAGAAACCTCAGCAGCACTCAAACCATTAGGCTCATTGATCGCTCGGCTCTCTCCAAACATCCGGAGCCGCCCGGTCTGTTGGACTGAAGCCACGTCCAGTCAGAACTCAAGTCTCAGTACCGTCGGCCATCAGCTGATGAAAACACCGAGACGCACGTCAGACTCCGATTGATTACATACAGACACTGCTAATCAATAAAAACCAGAAGAGAGACACCAAACATTTTCAGATCTTTAAATCAGCACGTTGACAGTTTTAACTGAGGTGTCGTGAATATTTCAGATCAGATGTGCAGCTGACGGCTCAAACATCCAGCTGTGTCCTGAAGTAGGTCAAAGCCTGATAACTCCTCCCCCTCCCTCCTCCTCCTCCCTCCTCCTCCTCCTCCCTCCTCCTCCTCCTCCTCCTCCTCCTCCTCCTCCTCCTCCTCCTCCCCCTCCTCCTCCTCCTGCTCCCTCCTCCTCCTCCTCCTCCTCACACACTCACTACAATAACCTGACATCAAGACGCAGGAATGTGAGTCTCCTCAAACACCGTCAGCAGGTAGACGAATCATCACATTCCTGCTCCGCTCGCGTCTCCTCGTCTCCTTCCGCCCATAAAAGGAGAGAGAGGGAGGCTTCCTGTCTGCACTGGATGTTTGGAGAGTCGGTCAGCGGGTCGGGTCGAGCTCGCTGGCTCCATTCAAACTGTTTCCAAACATCCCATTTCACTTCATGCTCCTTTGTGAGCCTCAGTGTGAACGGACCAGCAGGCCAGAACAGGACCGGCACAGAACCAAGCCTGGACCCTGCTCAGCTGACTGCTCACACACAGACACTTAACCACATGTGATGGATTCCTCATGTCTCCTCCTGTCTCCTCCTGACTCCTCCTGTCTCCTCCTGACTCCTCATGTCTCCTCATGTCTCCTCCTGTCTCCTCCTGACTCCTCCTGTCTCCTCCTGACTCCTCATGTCTCCTCCTGACTCCTCCTGTCTCCTCCTGACTCCTCATGTCTCCTCATGTCTCCTCCTGTCTCCTCCTGACTCCTCCTGACTCCTCATGTCTCCTCCTGACTCCTCATGTCTCCTCATGTCTCCTCCTGTCTCCTCCTGTCTCCTCCTGACTCCTCCTGTCTCCTCCTGACTCCTCCTGTCTCCTCATGTCTCCTCCTGTCTCCTCATGTCTCCTCATGTCTCCTCCTGACTCCTCATGTCTCCTCCTGTCTCCTCCTGACTCCTCATGTCTCCTCCTGACTCCTCCTGACTCCTCATGTCTCCTCCTGACTCCTCCTGTCTCCTCCTGACTCCTCATGTCTCCTCATGTCTCCTCCTGACTCCTCCTGTCTCCTCCTGACTCCTCATGTCTCCTCATGTCTCCTCCCGTCTCCTCATGTCTCCTCCTGTCTCTCAGCCTCATCAGGTGTTTAAATATTTACTCTCCTCAGATTAAAATAGAACCGTGTCTGTGTTGACGTTCTGCTCATGAAGCTGTAGAACCTGAGCAGAGTCGACACAAACGGGCTCCTCTCATTGGCTGAGGGAGGACCCGCCTCTCTGAGCAGCTGGTAATCAGGTCACAGCGACGATCGCCGAGAACAAAAGATCAGATGTGAGCTGAAATCAGCTTATGAGCAATTTCAGGAGAAATCAGGTCTGATCCACCTCGGTCGACCTTTGGCGTGATGACTGAAGCTTTGCTTCAATAAACCTGCTGCTCCCATGATGCACTGGGCCACAGCAGGATGTGCAGACTGGTAAACACAACGTGGAGCTCCACTCGCACCGACCGTTCTTCAGGAAGGACCCAGCCGATCCCCTCAGAACCGACTCCGAACAGCTACAGGACACACAGCACCACCAACAGACGCGTCGAGTCGTCATTCTTAAACACAAATGAAGCCGTTTATCAAAGAAGCTTTACGTGTCAGTGGCAGCAGAAATAAGAACGTTCTGCCCGAGCCCGGTCCAGTCCGGTGTCCTGTGTGACCTCCACAACAGAAACCAGAGCTGGAATCCAGACGGGCCTGAGCTCAGTGCACATGTTGACTGAGAGCACACACACACACACACACACACACACACACACACACACATACACACACACACACACACACACACACACACACATACACACACACACACACACACACACAGGCCATCAGCTCAGTCGGAGGATTAACACTGCAGTGTGTCGAAACACTGAGGATCAAACTCGTCACACTGCTAACGCTGGAAAAGACCAACACACACACACACACACACACACACACACACACACACACACACACACACACACACACACACACACACACACACACACACACACACACACACACAGCTACCAGCTGAGGTGATCAGCTGTTTGTAACTTCTGCACTCAAACATCACATCCAGTGTCTGCAGTCAAACACGACTGACTGTCAGCTGACAGTTTATCAACCAGCTGTTCATTGAAACCGTAGAAGACTGAAGAAACATCACCATCTATATATTTAATGTTAGCGTGTTAGCATGTTAGCAGTGTGAGTATGATGCTGTGTGCAGATCTCAGAGCTGACACACTGTGAGATCTCTGGTGGATGGAAGCAGGATGTGTGTAATGAGGCAGGACGAGGCTCAGAGACTCGGCTGCTGTGTAACAGTCAGTAATCCTCCTCCATCAGCCGCCGTGCTGCCAGAGATCCTCAGGAATGTGTGGCCTACTTCCACTGCAGAGGAAACACACCAGAAATAACTGGGGCTGTCTCTGAGCCGGCCTCACATACCTGAGAGTGTCAGGTTAACTCTGTGGTTCAGACGGACGAGCGCTGAGGAGACATGACGGCTTCTGCACAGAGCTGAAGTCTGAGCCGTGTGAGAAGCAGTCAGAGGGAACGCTGCTCCTCCGACGGGAAGTTTCATCTCTAAAAATAGATCAGAAACTTTCAGAAAACTTTCAGCTGTTGCATTCAGGGAAGCCTGAAGCGCTCGTCACATGAAGCCTCGCTGAGAGCGCCGGGATTCCCCCGAACACAGCTGCTGACGTGTGTGTGTGCGTGCGTGCGTGTGTGCTCCAGCTGTTAACATCTGCAGTGTAATGAGCTTCTCCTGCTGCAGTGATCTGTCACACACTCACACTGCTCACAAGACTCAAAGCTAAGAGAGACACAGAGCGACTACAGGGAGACCAAACATGACGGAACAGACAGGAAACGACTACAGAACGGTTCACAACGACCCAAAAGAGAAACAGAACCACGACAAACACACAGAACAGAGACACAAAGCTACACTTGACTGGTTTAAAGTGAACAACCAGCTGAGCTCGTCAGGACTCAGAGACTTCCCCTCAGAACCGTCAACAGGGACTTTCTCTCCTCCCACAGAACTTGTTCAAACAGGAAGTGAAACTCTGACTGCGGAACCAAAGTGTCCGACTCGTCAGAGCGGTACACCTCAGAGCACACACACACACACACACACACACACACACACACACACGTGTGCAGGATGATTAAATATGTAGAAGTGACTAAACGTTGACATCAGAACAGAATAACAATAAAAAACATGTGAATAAGAAGTGGACAGAGAAAACAGAAAGAATTGTACTGAGAAGTGACAAAAGGTCCGATTGGACCTGATACCAAAAGTGAGAATAACTTTCCAACTTTTAGTAACCAGAAATAAGAACTTATATGACACCAAAGAAAAAACAAGTGAAGAAAATACAAAATATCAAAGACGAACTCTGAAACATGGAACCATGCAGAGAAGAAGAATCTGTCCAGTCGTTTTACCAGGAGACACGACAGCAGCGACCTGCTCCGACCCGGTTCTACAACTCACGGGTCAGTGAGCAGCCACATCCGGTTTCAGTCTCATCAGCAGGACGAACACGTTCTGAGTGAAAACAAACACTGCACAAATAATCCTCTAATCCAGGATGAGGAACCGGATCAGGAACCGGTTCAGTTCGAGGTCTGGTTCCAAGTTAAACACACAGCTGAGTCTCTAACCCTGTTTAGATAGAAAAGGCGACACATTTGCTCCAAGATAAGAGCAGCAATGTGCCGGCCTGTCTTTCTAAAACCGAGGCGTGATATTCCTCTTTTTCTAAAAGCCTCTGAGGCGTAAACATGTGACGTGACGTGAAGCTGGAAGTCGCGCTGTGAACAGTGACTTAGAATTTGTCTTCAAAATAAGAGCTTTACATTGAACCTCATTGGAGTTTAAAAACTACATTCTTTGCGGGGGGCTTTTAATTTGAAAGTAGCGACGTCCTTAGCTTGCTGCTACAACAACAAGCTAACACAACCAAACAGCTACAGAGACGAGGAGACGCTGCATCTCCTGGATCTCTGCAGCTGTCCAGTTGTTCATCTTAATGTCCAGGATGAAGTGATGGACCGACTGCTGTGATCAGCTGTTTCCTGGTTATAAAACTCCCCGGCTGTGGGTCGCACAACACTGCAGGTCATTGACACCTGCGCCCACCTCACTCAGAGGCTGACATGTCGACGGATCGGATTTAGACAGCAGGCGAGGTGGAAATAAGTTTTCCCTCTGAGGAGGAAAATCAGCGGATCAAAACAGACCCACAACTTGCTGCCCTCTGTCTAAAACTGCGGACCGAGTAGCCAAAAGGACGAGCAAGTTGGCGGCTTGCTACTCGTCTAAAAACGGCGACTGTGTCCTCGCTGTTCTGCACCGTTCACACGCCACTCATCATCGTCAGTCCCTCCAGGAGGTTCCGATAATGCAAACAATGAACCAAACCATCAATTCGTTGTTTTGTTCAATCACAGCAACTTTCTCACAAACTTCTGATCAATAATATCTGATATCGTCTGAGCCTAAAGACGTTCTGATGTTCTGCATGAGAGCACAAACTGTTTCTCTCCCTGAGAAGGAACAGAAACTGAATCATAGGTTCACAAAACCTTCGTGCTGAAAACTCTGCAGACAGACGAGACTGCAGCTCAGACGCTGCTGTTACTGAAACTTACAGAAATCTCAAACGCTGCCGCTGCTCTCAGTCTGCATACGGAGAACCACATCAAGCATCAGCCTGAAACAGAACCAGTCAGACCACCTGACTGCATGAAGCTGAGCTGCAGCTGAACCTTCAGTCCTGCTGACGGCCACAACACATCCTCACGTTACTGTCGGATCATCTCCAGAATAGAACCGGGACACGCCGGGAACATTCCAGAGAGAGAAACCCGAGGAGAGGCCGAGGACACCAAGCAACACTCAGGACAAGACAACAGGACCAGAGTGGACCAGAACCCCGTCCTCCTCCTCCTGCTGATATAAAGTCAGGTGAGGGCCATAAACTGAAGCTTCAGCTTCATACAGAGTGTAAATAAGAACGATTAATGAAGAAGTAATGAGTCACTGTCGATGAGTCTCCTGCTGGTGTCTGTCAGTGAGCGTCTCTGCTCGTCAGCCAGGAGCTTCAGTTTGATCTTAAATCTTAAATCTGTCAGATTACAGCATGAAGCATAACGATTAATAATCATGCAGCCAGCAGCGACACACACTTCCCCTCAGTCAAGTTTCAACAGGACAAACGATGTGACTCGGAGGCAGAACAATGAAGGCGAGTACGAATCTGCCTGCTGATGCTGCGTTCAGGGAACCACCGTCATCACAGACCTGCTGGCTAAATCCTCTCAGGACTTCCTGACCGGCCACAGTCTCGGCCGCATGTCTGAGATAATACAGCAGGATTACTGCAGGGTGATGTAACGGGACTGTCATCCTCTCTACGAGATTACTCACCCACACATTTCACCTCATAACACGGAGCCGCAGCGGAGAGCGACCCAAACACACCGCGAGAACACAGAACCTACAGACAGAAGCGTCAGGCTCTCACTTCCTGTCTGGAGTGAATCAGACTGAAGTCAGTGATGAGACGAACAGACATGTTGCAACAGGCTGCACACACACACACACACGCATGCACACACATGCACACACACACACACGCACACACACACACATGCACACACGATTGTGACAGAAACACCAGAACTAAAGATTTATTATCTCATTCACGTCTCATGAATGTCTGTGTCAACAAACATCATGTTGAAACAGTCAGATGTCCGATAACTAAGAGGACAGCTGAGGGACAGCTGAGAGACACCTGAGGGACAGCTGAGAGACAGCTGAGGGACAGCTGAGGGACACCTGAGGGACACCTGAGAGACAGCTGAGGGACAGCTGAGAGACAGCTGAGGGACACCTGAGGGACACCTGCAGGACAGCTGAGGGACAGCTGAGAGACAGCTGAGGGACACCTGAGGGACACCTGCAGGACAGCTGAGGGACAGCTGAGGGACAGCTGAGGGACACCTGAGGGACACCTGCAGGACAGCTGAGGGACAGCTGAGGGACAGCTGAGAGACAGCTGAGGGACACCTGAGGGACACCTGCAGGACAGCTGAGGGACAGCTGAGGGACAGCTGAGGGACACCTGAGGGACACCTGCAGGACAGCTGAGGGACAGCTGAGGGACAGCTGAGAGACAGCTGAGGGACACCTGAGGGACACCTGCAGGACAGCTGAGGGACAGCTGAGGGACAGCTGAGGGACACCTGAGGGACACCTGCAGGACAGCTGAGGGACAGCTGAGGGACAGCTGAGAGACAGCTGAGGGACACCTGAGGGACACCTGCAGGACAGCTGAGGGACAGCTGAGGGACAGCTGAGGGACACCTGAGGGACACCTGCAGGACAGCTGAGGGACAGCTGAGGGACAGCTGAGAGACAGCTGAGGGACACCTGAGGGACACCTGCAGGACAGCTGAGGGACAGCTGAGGGACAGCTGAGGGACACCTGAGGGACACCTGCAGGACAGCTGAGGGACAGCTGAGGGACAGCTGAGAGACAGCTGAGGGACACCTGAGGGACACCTGCAGGACAGCTGAGGGACAGCTGAGGGACAGCTGAGGGACACCTGAGGGACACCTGAGGGACACCTGAGGGACAGCTGAGGGACACCTGAGGGACAGCTGAGAGACACCTGAGGGACACCTGAGGGACAGCTGAGGGACACCTGAGGGACACCTGCAGGACAGCTGAGGGACAGCTGAGAGACAGCTGAGAGACACCTGAGGGACACCTGAGGGACACCTGCAGGACAGCTGAGGGACACCTGAGGGACACCTGAGGGACACCTGCAGGACAGCTGAGGGACAGCTGAGGGACACCTGAGGGACACCTGAGGGACAGCTGAGGGACACCTGAGGGACAGCTGAGGGACACCTGCAGGACAGCTGAGAGACACCTGAGGGACACCTGAGGGACAGCTGAGGGACACCTGAGGGACACCTGAGGGACACCTGCAGGACAGCTGAGGGACAGCTGAGAGACAGCTGAGAGACACCTGAGGGACACCTGAGGGACACCTGAGGGACACCTGCAGGACAGCTGAGGGACACCTGAGGGACACCTGAGGGACACCTGCAGGACAGCTGAGGGACAGCTGAGGGACACCTGAGGGACACCTGAGGGACACCTGAGGGACAGCTGAGAGACAGCTGAGGGACACCTGAGGGACACCTGAGGGACACCTGCAGGACAGCTGAGGGACAGCTGAGGGACACCTGAGGGACACCTGAGGGACACCTGCAGGACAGCTGAGGGACAGCTGAGGGACAGCTGAGGGACACCTGAGGGACACCTGCAGGACAGCTGAGAGACAGCTGAGGGACACCTGAGGGACGTGTCTCCTCTGCGGCGTCTGTCTCAGTGAGGGAGGTCGGCTCTGCTCACTGTTCATCTTGTGGTTCTGTAACTGGCTGTAATCCGACTGATCCGGTTACAGGATTAAGACGAGCAGCGACAGCAGAGTGAAAGTTCTTCAGACTGACGCTGACTGTCGTTAAATATTCATGTTGTGTTCACGATCGGCTGCAGATGATCGTTCTGTTGATCAGCTCGTCTGTGTGTCCTCTGTACACCAAACAAGACCTGCTCAGAAACAAATCAGCACCTCAGAACTTTAACAGACAAAACACTTCCCTCACACTGACACACACCAGCTGTTTGGACACTGACAGACTCACATTCACAGCTCAACAGTGCTGTAATGAAGAACAGACTGCTGGAATAATCTGAGTCAAGAAATGCCTCCAAACAGTCCCACCAGCCAGGGTCAACGTCTCCTCTCAACCTGCTTCAGTCCGCCGGTCTGCACCGACCCGACTCCTGCGGCCGACATCCGTCATCATCCAGCGAACACAAACGCACTGAACATGTTTACAGGCGATGACACGCGAAGACGTGATGAGGAGCAAGACAAGAATGTGAAGCAGCGACACGACTCGCTGTGTTTAGTCTGATGGACCGAGTGGAGCCAAACTGCTGCAGCCACCAGACCCAGAACCAGACCCAGAACCAGACCCTGTCCATACAAGGCCACGAGAAACACTGTGTGCCTGTGTGAGTGTGTGTGTGTGTGTGTGTGTGTGTGTGTGTGTGTGTGTGTCTCTGCTCTTTAAGGACTAAAACAAAGGAGAGTCTCAGGATTATTGTTACAGGCGTGATGTGCAGCTGAGAGCAGAGTGTGTTCCTGCTGTTGGTCTGAGGAGTGAGCAAAGAAACACAACAACAACACAACAACAAACACGTGGATGTAAACAGATTTAAAGTCTGGAGAAGAAAACATGGAGCTGTAGAGGAGATTCAACGTGAAGTCTTCAGTCTGGATGTGACCACGTCACTGAGTCATCATCGACCAACAGCAACGCAGCAGGTGGACCTGCTACACACTGACGTGTCGGTTCAGGTGTGTTGTGTCATTTCCATTCTTCACCTGCTAATCATCAACCAGCACACAGCAGCACCTCTGCTCCACCTGGATCGGCCCTGTTAATCCAACACTGAGCCTCCTGAGCTGAACAGTGGTTTGTTTAATAAATAACAATCAGACGCATCATGTGACTCACAGAGGAAATTCCTCCGCGGAGCTGCAAACAATATGAGATAAAGCCGAGCTGCTTTCTCTCTTCGGCCCCGAGAGAGAAACTCAAAGCGTTTCCTGATGTCGACCGATCGAGCCTCTTATCAGACTGCAGCTATAAAACGCCTCAGTGACTGTGTGTGTGTGTGTGTGTGTGTGTGTGTGTGTGTGTCTGCTCCTTCAGACATGTTCAGCATGTACGAACATGAACAGTTATTTTAATCCAACTCTCTGCTGCCGCCTCTGAAACTAAAGTCCATCGGATCCTGAGGAGGCCTTTTGTTTGAGTGAAGCGTCTCTGATAACAATGGAAACAGTGAGAAATGTTTCCCAGAGTGCAACGTGAACTTCAACAATCCAAAAACAAGATTAACTCAGAATATTACTGAAATCACAACAAGACCCGGTCAATAAACTTTGACAAACAGACACATCTGGACCCACAGATCTGTTTCTGTTGGAGAAACACAAATGATCCTGAATCACATCCGTCAAAATATTAAAATAATCAGCAGGTGTTCTCTCACCACACTGTGCGACTTCACCTGTCTTATGTTCCATCAGAATCAAATCTCTGCCGCTTAAAGTCTGAGATCAACATCAGCTTCATACAGAAGCTGCTGACATGCAGTGATGATGTCATCATACAGGAAAGCCAATGAAATGTCTCTGATGGATCGCATCACGTGACGGATCCTGAGACGTTCAGCAAAAACAGGTCGAGCTGCCATGGTGACCTCATCCATCAGCACATCAGGACACTGAGGATAATCTCTGCACCACACACACACACACACACACACACACACACACACACACACACACACACACACACACACACGCAGTCTAACCTAATATCAGCAGCCTTTGTTCGGCCTCCTCGTCGTCTTCTGCATCTTTTATAAGATGTTTCTGATCAGAGTGACTGAAGAGGATCAATAAGTGACGGGCTTCCATGTGGAGTCTTGTGTATTTATGATTTTAATGTTTATATTTAATGTATTTGTTTATATGTGAACTCTTTGTTCTTATTTAGGTTTACAATCCTATTGTATAAACATTCCTTTGAATAAACTATCATGTGAATATTTTACTCTGTCATCTTTATTTTTCTCGCTGGTTCGTAACTCAACATTCTGAAACTATTAACATGACATGATTTTGTTGATCGACTCTTTGTTGATCGCTATTTATCATTTTATTCATTTTTTTAAGTAACAGTGAGAAAGATTTTCCAGTTCAGCCTCTCAAATGTGATGTCTCGTCTTGTTAACATGAGTATCTGGTTGTGACTGTTGGTCCCAGCTAAATATTTATTAAACATCTGCTACTTTACATGTTAAATATTGACTATGACAGTGAAAGTGTAAAATGAGCCCTGCAGGTTTCATATGTTCACAGATCCACTCAGAGAGCAGGAGATGTGTTGTTTGCCTCCACAGGTCACATGACCTCATGATCACATGATCACATGACAGAACATAAACATCCTGCTGTAGGACAGAGAGCTGATGTGGTGTTAAAGGACAGTAAAGGTGATTTACCTGGGAAGGCGTGTGGGTTGGACGACCCTCTCTTGAGGCACTTGGAACACAGAATATGAACAGAGTAGTGCAGGCCGGGCCACTCCTGCAGCAGCACGTTCAGCTCCTCCACCAGCGGCGTGACCGCCTGCCACGCCGTCCAGATGTTGGGCAGCGAGGCGTGGCTGGCGATGGACAGAGTCTCTGCCTGCAGCTTCCCCTTCGAGGGCTGGTGGCTGATCACCACGGGGACTTTACCTCGGTAGGCGAATATCTGATGCCTGCCGTCCGACCTCTGAACCACGTGGCTGTTAATCTGCACGCTGAAGCGAGCAAACAGTCCGGGAGGAAACAGGAAGGGGAAGCTGTACTGGATGTGCAGCTGCTCCATGGAGAAGAACGGGCACAGAGGCAGGGAGCTGCCACCGGCCTCCGCCTCCGCCTGCGGCTCCTCGTTGCTGACGTAGCTGGGAAACTTGTACCAGGCTGTGGCTCCGTTCAGAGGCTTGCTGCGGGGCTTGTTGATGCAGTAGCAGATGCCCATCTTCTCCAGAAGCTCCATGATGAGGTGGAGGTCCTGCTGGGTCTGGATGAGCGGTCGGAGCAGCAGGCGGATGACGTTGGATGGCAGAAGGCCTTGCTGGAGAAAGCCCTCCACATGCTGCTGCAGGTGGGTCACCCTGAGGTTCTCGCCTTTCTCGTCCTCTATAACCAGACTCACCCTCCCCTTGTCCCCCCTCTCCCCCTCAGAGAGGAGCCGGTCCAGCAGCGTGGACTCGTCCCTTTGGAAGAAGACGTTAAGAATTGCAATGAATCGTGGAAGATTGTGAAAAACATACTCCTTCAGAGTGAGGCTGTCCTCAAAGTACAGCAGCTTCCCGCTCTCGTGCAGGTAGGATAAGGCGCTCTGCAGCCGGTCCTCTGTGAGCCCCGCCTGGAGGCCCAGACGGGCCGAGTCCCACCACGACAGCCACAGGTCTTTGGGCTTAAAGTGCAGCTCCTCCAGCATCTGCCAGGACTTTGGCAGCACTCGGTGGAGGTTGGGGAAGATGTCCCTGTGGTCTGCGACGGACATGAGTTTCTCCCTCAGGCGCTGGATGTTCTTCTGGGTCTCGGTGCAGCTGACGCTCAGCACCGGCGACAGGATCTGCAGCCGGTGGTTCAGCATGTACTGCAGCTGGGATTTCCTCCGCCTCAGGTTCCTGTCAGAGACCCCATAGAAGAGGACATGAGGGCTGGACGAGCGGACACTGTAGCCCTGCTCCAGCGCCTGATCCACCTGCAGAGCCAGACTCCTCAGGATCTGGATGTCCCTCTTCTCCTGCAGGCCAATCTGTCTGTGAATGTCCAGCATCTTCTCCTCCACCTCCACCTCTCCACAAAGGTCTGCATGCGTGCCCACCAAGCACACAACAGCATGGGGTACTTTGGCACTGAGGAGGTGGAGGAAATACCCGACGTGGGCATAAAAGTTCCTGGACGAGTATGTTTTGAGATTTACAACGAGGACGTAGAGAGCACCGGGGGAGAGAAAAAAGGGTTGGATGAGGTCGTAGTTTTGCTTCCCTGACAGATCATACACCAGAAATGTAAGACAGCGATCAGCATCCGCCACCCAGTTAGTGACTTCGATACCTTTGTTTCCCTGGTTTTCTTCGACATCCCCCTGAGTGCTCACCACGCTCTGCCTCAGCCGGGTCTTCCCAGCGTTCTTTGCCCCCATCAGAACCAGTTTGAGCCGCGGCTTCACGGCGAGCTGCGAGTGTGCGAGCTCCTTCTGATAGGCTGCGATGTAAGGAATGCCCTTCATACACACCTCATACGGAGGCTGGATCAGAGGGTTATCCTTCACCTTCCAAATGTTCACTTTGGACAGCTTTCCAAAATTATCTGGAAGTATGGCTATTTGGTTACCCTGTAAAACGAGTTCCTCCAACTTCTCCAGCTCCACGATGGAGTCGGGCAGATATGTGATGAAGTTGTTGTCCAGCCAAAGGTTGGCCAGCTTCCCCAGCTGCCCAATGTCCTCTGGGACGTGAATCAGTTTATTCCTGCTCAGGTAAAGTTCCTCGAGTCCTGTGATGCTCAAAATAACCTCTGGGAAGCTCTCAAACTCATTTGAGGACAAGTTGATCATTTTGAGTCTTTGTAGACGACTGAAAGCAGCAGGCAGCCCTGTGAGGTTGTTCCCGTCCAGCATCAGGCTCTCCAGGTGGCTCAGGTGACAGAACGAGTCTGGTAACGAAGACATGTGAAGACTGCTGAGCCACAGGATTTTGACAAACTGTAGCTTCATGATGTCTGCTGGTAACGTCTCGAATTTGTTCCCAGAGCAGTCCAGTTCCTCCAGCTCGCTGAGGTCCAGGATCTCAGGGGGGAACTGGTTCAGCTTGTTGTGATCTGCGTCCAGAGTTCGCAGCTTGGAGAGGCTGGAGAAGGATATGGGGAGATCGTGCAGGTCATTGAAGCTGATGTCGAGTTCCTCCAAAAACTGGAGCGTTCCGATCTGAGCCGGCAGATTCTGGATCTTGTTGTGACTGATGCAAAGCTTCTTCAGCCCCCTCAGCTGACCCACAGCCTCAGAGAGACTCCTCAGACAGTTGTGGCTCATGTCGAGCTCCACCAGCTGCCCCAGCTCGAACACCACCCGGGGGACGGCTGTGAACTTGTTCCTGCGGAGGACCAGGATGCGCAGGTTGTTGAGGGTGGATCCCAGCCCGTCTGGCAGCTCCTGGAGAGAGTTGTTGCCCAGATTGAGCACCTCTATCTCGGCTATGTCCTCGGGCAGGATGATCTGGTTGTCTTTGGAGCAGAGGGTGAGCTGGCGCAGGTTGCTCCGCAGCTTCCTGGAGCGCAGGGCGGCATCCCTCCACAGCCTGGCCGTCCGCAGATTGTTCTCCTTGTCCTCCATGGCGGTGCAGCCGGACCCCTCCTCCTCCTCCTCCTTGTTTTCATTGAGAGTTTTCATGGAGACGGAGCGGGCAGCATGGTGGACGGGGAGCCTCGGTAGTGATCAGCAGAGCCTCCGTCGGGCCGCGGAGGAAACTCGGTTTCTGTCGGGGAAACGATCGCGCGTGTCGGTGGGAGCAGGAGGAGCGCGTGCGGCCGCGGAGGCATCCTTTTCTCCTGCGCCACTCCGACACAATGAGAACAGAACCGGCTCACAGCTCCGGCTCTAACCCCCGAACCGAGCTCCGCTGCTGGGGCTGCACTCTCAGCTCCTCCGGCGACCTCATCGCCACGACACACCGTCGTCTGGCTCTCTCTCCCGGGGAGTATCTCCGTGTTTCTGCCGCTTACCGAGCCGCCGTGTGTCTTCCTGGGAGCGGGGAGTGGAAGTGAGGCAGCAGCCGCTCACTGCGTCAGATCTGTGAGCCCTCCTCCTCCTCCTCCTCCTCCTCCTCCACCTCTCCACAGGAGGGAGGAGGAGAGAAAGTGTTTGTCCTCACTTGGTTCAGCAGCTTCAGATCAGCAGAAAGTGAAACACTCCTCATGGCTTTAAACCCTCCAGAGTTCAGGTTCAGTCTGTAAGTTCAGACTGAACCGGAAGCAACAAATTTCAAAATAAATACATGAAGAAAATGTTAGCATGACGTCATTAACACGCCGAAGTAAAAAACACAACAGTTAAATAAAGAAACGGCTCAATGAGCATCAACTGCAGTCAACAGGGTCTGAAGAGAGGCACAGTCCCAGACTGCCTTAAGAAATATCTTAATTTAGTGAGTTTTAGACTTAAGAGCAACTTAACTAACTTTCTGAAACACTTTCTCTCACAACTTCTCAGTTATTTGGGCCTTCTCATAAATTCGGCATATGTTATAGTCGTGTTTTAGGGAATGCTGCAGCCCCATCAGCCGCTTTACTACCTGAAACCATACATACATACATACATACATACATACATACATACATACATAAATACCAACTCCTGATGATCTGTCACCAGAGAGAGGACTCTGTCTCCATCTGCAGGACAAGATGTGCCAAACAGGAACAAGTCTTCATCTGCACCTTTATCTGAATGAGGAAGGCCAAACACAGCACACCAATATAAAAATACAAAACCTCTGAAATAGAACAGCTAAATCACAGTATATATGAAGATATATCAGCTTGAAGCTCAGATTTAAATGAGGTCATCAATCAACAAACCTATTAATGTAACCAACAACAATGTGTCAGGACCCATCAGGACTCACCAGGACCCATCAGAACCCACCAGGACCCATCAGGACCCATCAGGACCCATCAGAACCCACCAGGGCCCACCAGGACCCATCAGGACCCATCATGACCCATCAGGACCCATCAGGACCCATCATGACCCATCAGGACCCACCAGGACCCACCAGGACCCATCAGGACCCATCATGACCCATCAGAACCCACCAGGACCCATCAGGACCCACCAGGACCCATCAGGACCCATCATGACCCATCAGGACCCATCATGACCCATCAGGACCCACCAGGACCCATCAGAACCCACCAGGACCCATCAGGACCCATCATGACCCATCAGGACCCACCAGGACCCATCAGGACCCATCAGGACCCACCAGGACCCATCAGGGCCCACCAGGACCCATCAGGGCCCACCAGGACCCATCAGGACCCACCAGGACCCATCAGGACCCACCAGGACCCATCAGGACCCACCAGGCTGCTGATGTTTAAGTAGAATTTGTCCTACAGGACTTCACCTGTTACAGACTGTGATATTTGTACTTTTACCTAAATAATCTTTTTCCAGTTCTGTGAACAAATCGTGCATCAGCAGAGATAATCTTATCAATACTGCTGTGACCTTGTTTCAGAGCCGTCCCCCAGTTCTGTCTGAATGTAAACAAATGTAAAGCACTTCCTGTTGACTCGTCTCCACGGTTACATAAGTGAACCTGCGTTACCTGCAGAACAAACACAGCATGCTGAAGGACGAGCAGATCCACGTCCACAGCGTCCCACATTTCCACAGTCCCATGAGCAGAGACGTGCAGGTCAGACACACAAACACGTCAGCACAGGAGCGCTGAGGCCGCCGCAGCACAGCCCACATCTTCACATCCACCCATCTCTACCTTCTTACTCCACACTGAAGAGGTTCTGTTCAACTGTTACAGCGGTCCGATCATCTCGGTGCTGAACAGTTTGTGTTGTGGTGGTGTCAGGATTCACTCTGTACTGTGCAACAACACACACAAACTGTAACACAACAACTTAAAAAGCTTCACTTTATTGATCAAAATCTCTTTAATTACCTTTCAGACAGGTCAACACTGGGCATGTGCAAACGACAGGACAGTGAACACAGACAGGACACAGATGCTAATGCTAACGCTAAATGACACAGAAACACACCTGACTCAGGTTGCTCAGAATAAAATGTGCAAAAAGGTTGAAATGCAGCGACTGAGAGGGTCGAGGGTGTGACGCCCTGCACGCTGACTGACAGGCGCTAAAAGAACCTCACCTTTCAAAAAACACAGTGACATGAATTACACATCAGTTCTGAACAGGTTCAAACTTAAAAGCTGGCTTGCTGTGTGGAAACCAGAGGATTGTGAAATGAAACCACAGCAGCGTTGAGAAACATCTGGAGCAACGTGTCCTGTAAAACATTAAACCTTCCCTGCAGGGACACTCAG